>PVKM010029011.1:0-17990 GCA_004027735.1 Carollia perspicillata
TTTCAAGTTGGATTCCAGGTCAGGGCATATATTTAGGCTGCGGGTTCAGTCCCTGGTTGGGGAGCATGCGAGAGGTCACTGATTGATGCTTCCCTCTCACATGGATGTTTCTTTCTCCCTTCCCCACCCCTTCTTTCTCTAAAATCAATAAACTTATCCTCAGGTGAGGATTAAAAAACAAAACAAAACACCTTCCTTCAGCAGCAACTCAGTTCACTCAGGGTAAAAGCGATAGAGAATCTAAATTTAAAAGTGCGTCCTTAGAAATTGGCTTGGGACATCACGTTGCCTTCTTCCCTGTTGATGGCAGAATCCTGAACCCTCAAAGAGCCACACATACTAAGCCCAGAACTTCAGAGCTTAGATGGCATCTGTGTCTCCTGGATGCCGTCTAATCCAGAAGACAGTCCAGAGGGGAAACCTTGACTGACAGATGCAAGTTGGCATCCGTCTGGGGGTCTGCACGGAGTGCAGTGAAACGGGGGATTTGGGTCTGGGGCACCAGGTGTCACCGTTGGGGTAATTGCTTTTGTACAGAGGAGGGATCCTTCGGTTCAAACAATATCACCAATGTGCTTGTCTGCTTCAAGCACTTCTAAGTAATGAGATGGTGTATTTAAGACTTAGCTGCTTGCATTTTACTAATTTGTATCCCCAAGATCTGGAAGTTATGCCATAATCATTCTTGCTATTACTGGTTGGCCAAGTGGATCTGTGAGTAGCCATTGTGGAAACATAGAGTGGGGAAGAGAAAGAGATGCAGAGGAGAAAAAAAAAGAGGGAAAGGGAACTGGCTGAGGACGGTCTGTGTTTGCAGCCTGACCTGTTCATCAGAGCAGAGTGGAAAGTGCTGTTAGTAGAGTTTTGAGTGAGCATCTGATCGTACACCCAGGGGCCCTTGGTCTAAATCTACTCCAACTTTTCTGAGGTCAAAGCCTGAGTCAGTGAGAGGGCTAAGAATAGAACCCCTGAGCACCCGATGCCCGCCCGTGACCTGTTAAACCACACAGAGCAAGGTGTATGCATACAAAGCATTTTTGATTATTAGTGATGGGAACAGGGCTTGCCAAGTTAAAAAACTTGTTTGAAACCAAAGGTTCAGTTTTTACAACCTGAACACCGACACCTACACAAAACATATATTCCTTTCTCTTCTCAGGAAAAAGGACTTTTTCAAATAATAAATGAAAGGATTCAAAGATGTTTTCTTAGACGTGAATGGTTGTTTTAAGGTAGCACTTTAAAAAAATATTTAAATGTAGCCCTGGCCGGTGTGACTTAGTTGGAACACCACCCCATACACCAAAAAGTTAGGGTTCAATTCCCAGTCAGGGCGCATACCCAGATTGTGGGTGTGATCCCTGGTCAGGGCACATATGGGAGGTAGGCAATCGATGTTTGTCTCTCACACTGATGTTTCTCTGTCTCTAAATTAATAAATATATTTAAAAAAATTTAAATATACATGAAAGGGATGGATTTAAACTGACACATGTATTTTCAAATCACATCATTTTGCACCTAGGCCAACACAGAGAAAACCAGCAATGAAAGTCTGTGCTCAGAGCTCACCATCCACCAATTGAAAAAGCTCACCAAGTCAAGGTGATCATACAAGGTTTTGGGTTTTCCTTGTCTGTTTTTGTTAGGTCTTGACTTTGAGCCCAATAAAGAAAAGCCTTGCAACAGTGCCGGACACGGGGCAGACCCAACGAGCGGCAAGGGGAGGAGAACTCCTGTGGCAGTGCCTGACGTGCCCTGTCTGGTGCTGGCCAGTGTGGCAGCTGTTAGACACGTGTGGCTATTTAAATAGAAATTCAAATAAATTAAATGAGCTAAATTAAAATTTCAGCGGTTTATTCACACTAGCCATGTTTCAGTGCTCAAGAGCTGCGCTGACACAGAGTCTTCCCATCCCCGCAGAAGGCGCTTCCAGGCAGCCTTGCTGTGTCCAAGTTATTTAGGTTCCAGACGTGCACAGCCTTCACGGCATCGCGAGGGCGCCACCGTTTGTCCACTGACAGAGCAATTTAAAGGCAATCTGTCAGAACGGAACATCCCCTTGTCCGACAGACGTTTATTGAGCACCTGTTACATTTCTTGGCCTTGCTTACCTCTGGGCCACATACGTACCCGGTCTTCATGTTTCAGTCCCGATATAGGTCCCGATATAGAAAATGGAAAAAACGCTGGTGGTGTTTGAGGGCCTGTCGATTGTCCCTGGAGGTCAGACTCAGGCTTAGGGAATGCAACCTGAGACATTAACAGTATCTGCTACAGACATTTTGTAACTGTAACTATTTTGCCTTTGTTTTAACATTTGCTGTTGTGATCATTTAAAATGTTTTTGGAAAATAGAAAAATGAAATGTTTGGGGTATTCAATAGAAATGCCATTTAAGCATTCATTTAAATGTGGTCCACATTACAGTGCTGAAAAACAGCCTGAAAATCAATATCTTTGGAATGGAAATTAGATGTGCTAAAATAAGACTAAACGTCCTAACACACCGGGCCAGTACTTTTGGAGAAAGCATTTTATGATATATTAGGGTAATCTGGAGAAAACTTAGGGCAACACCAATGATAGATCCATATGCTATTTCCAGTTTTCCCTATGGAAAAATTAGTCTGAATTATATATGCTAGGCTTAAGGAACATGGCGGCCCTCCCTGGGGTAGCCCTGAACAGTGTTCTTCATCTAGATACGTTTCCAGTGAAGGCTCCCTGTTGATTGGCACCCTAGGCAACTGCCCAGCTAGCCCACTCTGTTGGCCAGCTTCAGTCTGGTAGTAAAAAAATGGTGATAATAAACATCTTGGTTGGCCCTGGCTGGTGTGGCTCAGTGGATTGAGCACCAGCTTGAGAATCAAAGGGTTGCCCAATCGATTCCCAGTCAGGGCTCAGGCCTGGGTTGCAGGCCAGGTCCCCAGTAGGGGGTGCATGAGAGATAACCACACACTGATGTTTCTCTCCCTCTCTTTCTCCCTCCATACCCCTCTCTCTAAAAGTAAATAAATAAATAAAATCTTAAAAGAAAAAACCATCTTGGGTCTTCGGCCAAACCACCCTGAATGTGCCTGATCTCGTAAAAACAAAAACCCATCTTGGTTGCCTGGGTAATATTCATTTCACCCTCTTGCCTTAGATGGAAACCATGTTCTGGGTGGGATCAACTCCTTCCCTAGCTCTAGAGGTGGGGTCTCATTAGTCTAGTTGTAGCCATGTTACTGTCTCAGGCACGGGATTCTGACCCAGGTCTGAAGTTGCTATGGTGCATGACTTCCCTGGCCACAGTAATTTTTTTCAGGGGTGGGAAAGTTCAGGCAGTGCAAAGCCTAAGAATTTGGTTTTATGTTGGGAAGCAAAGGTAGCCCCTCCTGTCCCTGTGTGAATGAGAAAGCGTTTAGTCCTGGGAGCTGCTGGCAACAGCCTTGCTACCACAAGGAAAGCCAGTCTGACTAAAAAGCCAGTACAGGGAGGTGGGCACAAGCCAAGGGAACTGCGAAAAACGGGAAGAACGGGCCCTGATGATGTTACTAAACTTTGGCTCACACTGGCCCCAAAGGTTGCTCTCCAGTCTCTCTGATTAAGAGTCATTAGATTACCTTACTCTCTAAGTCAGTTTAAATCATGTTTGTGCTACAAAAAGCTTCTTAACTGATGACAGACACTTAGAGATAAATGTTTCTTTCCCCTCCCACCAGCGAAGTCTTCAGAGCAATCAGGACTTAAAAACAGAACATGCTTTTTTCCATGACCCAGATCAAAATATTCTGGTCTTTTCCCACTCAAACTGTTTTTCAATAACCTTATTATTAGTCCCTAATCACTGGCAATGCACTTTTAAGTTGACTTACATTGCTTATAAAGTGAAACCTCATCTACTACTCAGTTTAATTACTGAGTTCTGATTGCTTACATAAATAAACAACTGTGCATGTGACAGTCTGGGCATTGCTGGCCTCGGATTGGTCAAATTCACTTGTGGTTCCAGTGGTGGCCAGTGATCTGCATGTACAGAAGTTCCCATTGTAATACTGCTCTGGTGCAACAAAGCAATGTCGCATAGTTTCATACTTTACAAAGTACATGATTGCTTCCATTTGTCTAGTTACATGGCTGACAATGTTTATTTCAACAGATTTGGTGAAATATCTCCCAATAGAAATGGCTGAAAATATGAGTGCATTTATTTTATAGTTTCCAAGAACACATTTGTATACATGAAATGTATATCAGTTTAGCCACTTTCTGTTGCCAGCGATGGAGTACCCAACTTAAATTTGTTTAACAAGAAAGGGAATTTATGGGATTTATTCCAAGTAACTGAAAAATGGAGGAGCTTCAGGCAGGGCAGGACTGTGGTTAGGATGGTGCTCTCAGAAATGTCTCCGTCTCTGCTCTTTGTTTCCAATCTCTGTCTGGGCTCTACTCTCAGCGGCACTGGTCTAGCCTCAGGCTCTATACCGTGTCCTCTGGCTGCTCCCAGTTTCCTCGAGTACCTTAGCCCAGCAGAAGGAATAATAGTGTACCCCCTGAAATTCAGAGAGGTCCCAGAATTTAAGGTTGTGGGTATTGACTGCCCGGAACCAGTTCTAGTGACCAAGAGATAGAACACAGATTGACTTAGAATAGCTCATATCCCGAATCCCTGAATTCAGGGGAATAGGTAGTTCACTGGAACCATATCCACCCCTACTGAAGGTAAGGATAATCCTAATTATGTATACATTATGTATTCTTATCTCAAAAGAGAGTAGAAAGTGAAATGACTGTGAACCATCAGAACAGGAGGCCACACACCATTCTTGTCTTTGGACTCCAGGGATCTTACAGCGGTCGCGCTGAGGCCTCCATCACTTGCTATGCCTTTTCACACTCAGGTTCCTAGGAAGTAACCACACTGGGACTTTTTGCCTTTCCTTCTGGCCCAGTTTGGGTCCCACCTGGGTACTGATTTCTGGGTGAGCTCAACTCTAACATTATCACACAAAGTTCATGGCTATAAAGGAACTGTTTGCTTTTTTCGTTAAAGCCATTTGCATTAGCCCTGCAGTATGATTTATGAATTCCAGCAGTGGCTAGGTAGAGAAGGAACATTCTGCTTGATAGGTTCCAAGGCAGCTGGGTAATTTTAATAAATAGAAAATAATTAACTTAAGAGAGCAGGAAGAGTACATTGGAGCTATCCAATATGATGTGTAGGCTTGCTTTCCTCCCTGCCTTGCTTTCCCAGAATATGTGGGAATTGGTTCAGATGGATTTAGAGGTCTGAGGCTGCTTCTGGGTGATCTGCCTTGGGGCCAGTGTCCTCAACAGGTGTTGTTTTCATTTTTAAAGAGGGTAATGGAAAGGCAAGGGCATTTCCAAATCTGGAAAGTTAAAATTGCCCACCGAGAAATTTGCTTAGCTTTTAATTTGGCTGTTTAATCAAAGAATCTATTTTAAAAGGACTGCTTTAAATAAAAGACCAAAATAAATCACTCAAAAGAAAGTCTCATATATGTTTCTATCAGCTGTCCAATTATACCATTTAATCACTTATTTATTCCCCCATTAAAGCTAATATGGTTGCATTTGTTCTTTTCACATAACTATATGAACTCCCTTTGTAGAGTTATGTGCAAAAATATATACCCTTCTTTTTGGCTGTTAGGAGAGTATATTTTGTTAAATTTTTTTTTTTTGCCAAGAGAGATATTACTTAGAGTGAATTCAAGGAGTCCCAAAGAAGAAGCTGAAATAATGTAAGGCAATTGAGAGGTGTTAAGACAATGTAATGAATTTGGAATAAAAAACTGGAGCTTAAATTTGGTCCACCCATTCCTGTGTTACCTTGACCAGTTTACTTAACCTCTCTGAGCTTCAGTTTTTGAGGAAACAGAGAACAAGTAAAAGAGGGTCCCAAACAACATAGTGATCTGACCTTCCTTTTTAGAGCTGGAAAGAGTCCAGGTGGCCTTGACAGCCATTCTCTACACACTGAAATCACTGTGGATAGACGGATATTTACTCCGTTTGAAATTATAACAACATTACGTTTGATTTATGTAAACTGTGCCCTAAAAACTTTTCTAAAAAAGGAATATTTTACTCTAAAATCTTTAATGAGAAGGAATAAATAATACCTTGTGTCTGCCAGTGTTTTGTTATCGTAATGTTATAATGATAAGCATTAAGTCCTGAGAACTGTATATAATCCAAGTACCACTAAGATCATAGGCTCCCTGGGTCACGGCCAGGAATCTCGGACCCTTGCACTCGGCCTTCACCTGAAGATAGGGGAAAGAATGCAGTGGGCTTGGGAGGAAAACGCATTCAAATGCCAAGTTGAGATGTTTTGCATTCCAGGTTCCAAACTCAGCATTTTAAGATTAGCCTCTTTATTTTAAAGAAAGGCAGGGTTTTCTGAATCCATTCTATTCTTGCCCCATCTATTTCCAGACATTTTCCATATACACAGGTACTCATATGAAAGAAGATAATATTTGATAAATGTTAATTTTAGCATAATTGTTTTTTGCTTAGTCAAATTTAATCTAAACTTCAAACACACATCAAACAATAAGAAAAACAGAACAAAACAAAACAAGACCTGAAAAAATTTTCTTTTCAGATAGCTTTCCTTTCATTAAAAAAGTAAGTTCTGATTTTGTTGGAAACCTTTCCGTGCTGCTTTTTTAGATACTACCCTATGTTTTCCTGATGAGCAGATTAGAATAATAATAATAAGCCTTTTGGAGTGACTACAACTAATCATGGAAATTTTGCAATTATTCTCTTTTATTTTCTTTTTTATTCTGTACTTTGAAAAAATCACACATCACATACATACTATATTATATAACTAATTTTACTTTTAAAGTTAATGCAATTTATAAAGGTTTATTGAGGCATAATTCATATATCATAAATGCATCCCTTTAAAGTATACAATCTAGTATTTTAATATATTCAGAATTGTGCACTAATTCCAGAACATTTTTAGCATATTTTATCATGCTCGATTGATCAATTTTAGACATTACCTATATTTACTTCCTGGGTAATAGCTGAGAAATGGTATATTTATTCAGTGATACTGCCCACCACTTCCCTCATATCATTAAAGATATTACCACACCTTAATTTTTTATTTTATCAACTATATACATTATTGTTGATCACCCATCTTGTCAGATAAGGACACTGGTGCCTTCATCCTTTCATTAGTTTTTTTCCACTCCTTCCCCTTTCTAACTTCTAACGTCTAATACTTTTTCGTTTGTGTTGTCAAGTTAATGCATTTATGGTGGATTGTGTAACTAAAATTTAGTCTCTGTGTGTTGCCTATAGGTTGAGTCCAAGAGTTGAAAAGCAACAAAATATTATTATTTTGACTTTATGAAAATGATCAATTGCTATTTATACTATGATTAATACATTTTTCTTCTACAGCTTTATTCTCCATGATGTTTCTAGAAGTCTCCTTTTTCTTGCACTTTTTCTTTCCGGTAGTCTTCATACTTCCATACCCCACATCACATCAGACAGGCTGTGGAGTACGCCCTTTCCCTGAAGCATCGCCCCCACCAGCAGAGTCTCACCATCCCGCTACATCCAGCATGAACCAACACGGACTGCTCTCGCGTCACCACAGGACTTCCTTTCACTTTATTGACTTATTCTCGTGTTGTACCGGGCCACGTTCACAAGAAATTGTCTAAGAAACGGTGTGTGGAATGTAAATTTTCTCAGCTTTTGAAAATGGATTTAATCTACATCACACTTGATTGACAGATTGGGTGGGTAGAGAATTCCAGGTTCAAAATCTTTTTCCATCAGAATTATAAAAATATTATTCCACTGTTTTCATGCAACCCACATTTTCACTGAGCAGTTGAATACTATTCTGAGTAACACTGCTTTGTCAATAAGCTGTGTTGTTCTCAGGGAAAAATTTTAGGGTCTCGTCTTTATTCTTTGTGTTCTCAATTACCTATATGGATATGTCTTTATTCCTTCATTGTGTTGGGTAGCTGGGGGCTTGTTTAATATGCAGATTTACATTCTTTGTCTCTAGAAAACTTTCTTATTTATTTGAAAATGCTCCTATTTCTGTATTTTTCTGTTCTCCTTTCCTGGAACTCCTATAACTGATGTTGGATCTCTTGTATTGATCTCATTAAATTTCTTTAGAAAAAGGCCCTCTATATTTTAAGATAGACACTAGAAAAGAGTTTGAGAGCCAGAGAGGGGAGCTTTTCTGAAAACACACTTTAGTCAATCGCTGTGTTTTTAGTCCCTATAGCTCAATGCCACCACGCGTTGTATCTGGATATCGGTGTCTATGCCCCTCTTGTAGTCTTCAGATCATTTTTCTCCTTATTTGTATTCCCTGCCCCATGCCAATACTTGTATGTACACACACTCCTCTCACTTTAGATTGAGGTTTCTTCCTTCTTGCTCGACCAGCAAACAAAACACTTCTCTATCAGCATTTAGTCTTCCAAACAGTGGACTAATATATTGGTCACCAATGGAGCCCTTCCTCTGTGTTTTGGGGAGCATTAAAAAGTATTCCCTTTGTAGTCTGTTTCTGTCGTTTTAATAACATCTCAAGAGAAAGAAGAGATGAATGTGCGTGGCTGTTTGACCACGCGGACCCTTTAACTAATCGAGTTCTTCATCAGACACCGTCTGCAATTGCTCCGCCCCGATTCTTGTCACTCCTTGTCACTAACACATCTCCCTTCAGATCACATAATTTTGCTTTACATGATTCATTGTCTTGACTTAATTGCTCAGGTTTGCCATTATTCTTCTTGATACAGAGAAATTCCTTGATATATTACACAACAGGCCTGAGAATGACTGTCTGGTGTTTAGGACTACTGATTTTCATACAGTGAATTATAGCCAAAGTGTAGTAAGATTATTCTCTCCTTTATTTCCTTTCAGAGAAGTGAGGGTGTCGGGGCAAATCGCTGTGTGTCTGGGGTGGGGTCCGAGGGAGCGAGAAAGGAAGACCAAGGCGTAATTTTCTTTAAGCGAAGCATCTACAGGGTCACTAAAGAGGGTGATAAACTGTTTACCATCCACAGTAACCACAGCAAGAAGAAACAGGCTGAAGTTGCAACACGAGAGGTTTTTAGGAAAACTAGAGAGCGTTTCTGAGTGAGCAAGAATTCCTGTAGGGAAATCATGTTCTTTTCTTTTCCTAAGTGCCCTTGAAAATAGGAGAGGGACTCATTTTGTTTTCTCTAAGTAGTTAAATGTGATCCAAAGTAGAAGCAGAAGGTTGGACTAGAAGATTTATCTAGCTCTTTCTCCTGCTAGGGCGATGCTGAGAAATAACAGCAAAAGTGATAATAGCTATCGTTTACTGAGTGCTTACAATGTCTCAGTTTCTGGGCTAAGTACTTGGCCTGCCAATCTCATTTAATTTCCACAACAAACCTGTGAGGTAGGAAATAGTAACATTTCCACTTCACAGATGACGAAACCCATTGTCCCAGATTCCTCGAGTAACACAGATTCGGATCTGGGTCTGTCCAGCCATGAGACCCATGCTTTGGGTTGCCATACTAATTTCCCTCTTCTAGAATGCCGTGATTTACATTTTCAAAAACAATGCCTTTACCTAGGACCACCCACTATGTCTTCACTGTTCTAAGTGACTTTTGTAATTGTACAGTAGTTGTTTTTAGTTGATTTATTCTTTGTTCTGCATGTTACCATCCAGTCAGAGTGAAGTGATGCCTCTTTATTGCTAGGGCTTACACTAATTTTCCAGTTTTACAAAACTGTTCCACCTCCAAGCTGTCTTTCAAGGTCAGATTACTTTTCACTGTCTACACAGAAGACACTTAAAACTCCTTCTCCAGTGCGGAGTGTGGCCGCTGCCCTGAATAGAGTGGTTCAGGAAATGGCTTCCTCACCCAGCCCCGCGGCAGCCTGCCAACTTTTAACAGTCTTGTGCCGCGTTGGCAGATTTCCAACCAGAGCAGGTGAGCTTTTCTTCCTCATAAGGACTCTCTTCCCATTCATCCTTTAAAAGTATGTCTGCATCATGTAGGGTAAAAAATTGCTGCTTAAAGAAAAACTTTCATCCCACAGACTCTTCAGATGGGTTTTATTTTCCTTTACAAGCCTCAGCTACGTGTTTATTCTTGTTCATGTTGGCTTTAATGTTCATTAAAGAGTTGTTTGTCCTTTTGCTATTTATACATCTGAGTGAATGGAAGGTGCACACTTATGTAAACCCACTTAGAAGACACAAGAACATTAGGAAGATGAAGGGAAAAAGAAAGGAGGAAAGAAAGAGAAGAGAAAAAAAAGAAAAGAAAAAAAGGTCTATTTTCCATCGCCATGGACATAAAGAGAAATCCCAGTTGCAGCAGATCCCTACAACACAAAAACATAATTATACCCTAAGTGAAATCGTGACAATTAAAACGTATTCACACAATACCAGTTAGCAGCCTTCAGGTGATTGTTGTTACAAAAGAATTCTGCAGTCCTTTCAAGCTCTCGTACCTGTTTTGGTTTTTCCCCCTTATTCTGGGGTGACCACATAGGAATCCTCCAGCTGCTGCCGGCTGGCACACCGCTGCCTACCGCTCCCCTGTCATCTCCGCTCTCTCGCTCCTCTGAACTCAGCTGGACAGGATAGTTGCAAAGATGGTAGAGGCAACAACTGGCTGCATGAATCTGTGCATGATCTTCCCTTTCCATTTGCTTTTCTGTCCATATAGTTAATGACATCAAAGGTCAGTGATGCTGCTGGTCACACAGTGGCTGGGTGAACACGTGCATCTGAACTTTGCCTCATGCCACATAAAGAACACAGCACTGATAGGCCCTGTGATGTCACTGTCCGCTCTGGACGTCAGGCCGTTGGGTTGCTCTGCCCTAGGAAACAGGGTGAAGCCAGGCTCCTACGCAGGCTGAAGAGGGCGTTCTCATCCCACTGGTATTGTGTTTTGAACAATGCTCCTTCATAAATTAGTTTTCTCCTTTATGTAGAGGCTTTATGAGAATTATCGCCATCATTTCCACTAGCCTCAGCGATGACAAATTGTCCAATGCTGGGTTGGTAGGAGAAAAAGAAAGTGACCCTGCCTAGACACAATCTAAAGTTCCATACCTGTCCTTTGGAACAAGTACAGAAGCCTAGAAAGTTTATTCATTCAGATTCAACACAGCAGATATCAAAACATTGTAAAACTGCAGTGATTTAGTAAGCACAGTACACAGAAAAGAGACAAATTTATGTACTAGGAAAAGAACCAGCATGCATAAAATATTAATAAATGATATTGGGAGGCATGACAAATCAATCAGAAAGGGTAAGATTGCCCATTAAGTGATCTGGAGGAACAAGGCTTGATAGAAACAAAATCAATTCAGATTTTCACTTTACACTGTAAGTGCAAATTTTTTCCAGATAGACTAAATATAAATTATTAAAAAATAGGGGGAAATTATAAGTCGCTGATCTTAGGAAGGGAATGTGTTCTCTTGGCCCTAGAGCAAAGATAAAAATTATAAAGTAATTCATAATCATTTGTGTTGATGACAATGTAGAACTTCTGTACATGAAAAACCAATTATGACATAAAGAGCTAATACTTTTTCTCTATAAAGAACTTACACAAACAGGCAAGAAAAATGCTAACCCCGAGAGGAAAAATGGGCAAAGATTGTGAATAGTTCACAAAAGAGGAAATTTCAGAGCCTAATGAAGACAAATAAATATTCACTGGAATCTGTAATCAAAGAAAATGCAAGTAAAATAATGAAATGTCTCTTGTTTCTCCTATCGAATTAGCGAAGTTTCTGGATTGGTTGGGTCCTCTGGGAAGCAGATGTGAGCTGGAGTTAGGGATACAAAGGCTTGTTTGGAAGTCAGTCCTCCGAAAGATAAAAGAGGGAGGAAGCAGGGTCTCACACTGATGTGGTATAAATATTCAATCACACTACACAATGATCTAGCAAGAAAAACAAAGAGGCCGTTAGCACTAATAACGCTCAAATATAAACCCGGTTAATCCTCACAAAAACGCTGTAAGGCATGCACTGTTTGGATCCTTGTATTAGAGGTGAAGAAACAGGGAGGGTAGGGAAAATGCCCAAGGCAGAGTTGGAACTTGAACCCAGGTAATCTGGCTCTTATATTGTTTGATCTTGGTCTTATATTACACTGCTTCTTAAGTATAGGGTACAAAATTAAGCAGTTTTTAAAATGATGTGAAGAAAGAATTAATTGTGGGAAAACGTGTATGATATAAAATTAATTAGAAAGAGTGGAATTAAAAATTATCCATATCATGAAATCTCAGTTAACAATAATGTGCATAAAGTACTGGGTGAAAGTAAAATGAATACATTATTAATAGTGACTACCGAGTGAGAGGTGAGGTATGGGTAGCCATCTCTTCCTAGCTGGCCCTGGCCTTTCCTGCTTTCTTCTAGGTCTTGGCGATTTCCTCAATTCTTGGGCATACTGTGGTGATTGGATGATCCTAGTGATTTTAATTTTCTCTAGGGATTTTAATTATCTTTTTCCATGACTTAGGTTTTCCACCCAAATTTGCTAAAATAAACATCTATTCACTGGGTAATCAGGAAAAATAAATACATTCATTGGAGAAGAAAAGGCAGCATGCTGGCTGTATTTTGGTTGAGAAGAGATCAGGAATAGAGGAGAAGCATCCAAAAGGGTTGGACAGCAGCAGGAAATACTAGTTCCTTTTCTCATTCATTTGACCCGCTACTGCGCTCTGGGGAGCCAGGAATGAAGATGATGGCAAGTCACTTGCTCTCAGGAATTTACCTCTAGTAGCCTGAGGCATTCAATGAACAATAACGATACTTACACGTTGTGATGAATGCTGTGCAAGAAAGAACCAGGGTGATATGAATAGAGAGTAATGGAATGGGAATACTCTAGAGAGGAGGGTTATAGAAGGCTTTTGTGGATTGGTGACATTTGATTTGGGACTGAACAAAAAGTGGCATTATAAACATTATTAATTCAAGTGTAAAACTGAACCATTGGAGAGGGAAAACATGTCTAGCAACTTACTTCCTCCCAGACCAGGGAGTAAGACACTCCATCCTGGAGACAGAATTCCTTGGCATCAGGTTTCCAACTCACATGAATGATAACTTAGAGAATGTTCAGATTTTTGGAGACTGGGAGAAACTGGGCAAGTGTGCAAAATGGAGAGTTTTAAGGGGAAAATTGTTAAACCCTTAGTTTTCAGAGACTTTTCCCCAAATATATTTTGAAGCAGTAATAAAACAGCTGGAATCTGTAATTATTTATTAAAATAAGGGATTTGAAAAATTAGACTTTTGCCTCTGTTTGAATGATCTCATTTTAGCGTGATACTGTTTAGAAGCTTTGCAAATCTTGAGCAACTAAAGAATAGCATACAGAGAGCTGCAATCTCCTTTTCATCATTTAGCAAATGTGCATCCCCTTAAAATGAAGCCTGAGCATGCAGTTTACAGGGGAGAACAACAAAACACCCAAGTCTTGCCAAAGTCAGCAGAGCTTTCCTGGAGTCACCAGGAGAACTGTCTTCACCAAAAGTCTTCTTAAACATTGAGAGTTCTATTTTGTAAGGAGTAACAGTGGGTTCACAGCACCTCCCTTCCATTGGGGTAGATGGCAATTACAGAGAGGAAATTATTCACTATCGAACAAAGAAGGGCCACACTGGAGCAGGGAAGATGCTAGGACCAAGGAGGCTTTTTGTTTTGTCTTTAGATTGGAAGAGGTTGATAGATTCCTAAGGTCTAGCCTGGTAATAAGTCACGGCCGGAGTGTCAGCAGTATGTTTTAGAGTCTAGAGCTCATAACAGAACTAGTCCTAAAAAAGACTGTAGTATTTGTTTTTCCACATTCCTCCCCTGTTTCTACCTGCCTGTTTTCTGAAAATAGTCTTTAGAAAAAAATTGTTAAAATGCTTATTAAACAATTTTTATGCTTTAAGCTGATTATGAGTTTGGACTTTAAGAAAGGAAATAAGCAGAATGGATTTTTTTAATCCTCAGAAAAATTTCTATGGAAGAGATGCTTTGGGGGGTTAGCAGTTCAGGTTGGATATCAGTGTCTGTTGGGAAGCTTATCGTAACCGAGAACACTGAGCTTTTCTTAAAAAAAAATTCCTTAGCTGGAATGAATAATTGAAAATGCTGATCCATTAGAACTTCCAAGATTAATTTTCTCCATTAATGGCACAAGGTGATAGAGAGAAACAATTAGGCTAAAGAAGAATAATCAAACTAACCCAACTGGGGCATTTCATCTGATATTCAAAAGTTGCTCGGCCAAAACTTTGATCTCTTTCAGTTTGGTTTGAAGGAGTTTTAGGTCATTTAGAACAGCAGAAACCCGTCTTTGTAACTCAGAGCTGTGTTCTGATATATGGTTTTCTTTTAATCCCTTCAGGTAACAGGTTACAAAGTGCTATTTCTGGGCTCTGTGCGCTGTAGGATGGTTGTTTAATGACTAGCGTCAGATATTCCCAGAAGACCTTGGCTATATTTTTAATGTGAGGACTCAGTAGCCACAAGTCCATTCACTTACATTAAACTTAGAGACAGACAATCTCTCTCACTTTGCTAAAGAAAGAACAACGATGCAACAGGAAGTCAGATGGCAAAAATCAGGCTCCTGGGTTCGAAGATAAACCAGATAAGGCAGAACCACCATCATCTAGGTTTGAGTGACAGTTGGGCATGGGTAGATTTAGCTAAAAAAATTTCCTGTTAGTAGCCAATTCACCCTGTCATGGATGTATTCTTAAGGTTTATAACCAAGAACATAGAGGATAGCTTATTATAATACCAACTAGAGTATATTCCCTCTGTCAGTGAAATTTTCATACTATGTAAGTCTAACTTTAAAAAAATGTCTTCATAAATGCTCATCAGGGTTATTTCATGGTTGTGGATACTTTGTTTCAGAAACTGTAAATCAGATAATTATAACTCTTGCTGTCATTAATATTATTGGCAAAATTAATACCATAATAGGAAGAGTTATATATTATATAGAGTTTCTGCCTATATTTGTTTAGTTACTGCTATATCTGAGGCACTGTTTTGGGCCTATTTAGAGCATCACCTCTATTTCAAACAATGATCCTGCAAAGTAAATAAGTATTATTAGTCTCATATAGTAGGAGAGGACATAGAGTTTAACTAACTTGCACACATGGTTACGTGATAGTTTTCAAGGTTTTCCAGTAGGAGCTTCCTTGACTTCAAAAATCAAATTCCATCACCATCTCCTTCTGTCCAATTTTTATACTACATTTCCCTCAGAATTAGTGGTTGGAGTGGTTTTCCTTGACAATGTCACTTACTCAGAAGCAAATGTTCTTTCTTCACAGCACACTATTGAATAGTCACAAGTTCTTTAGTGCCACGCTGTGTAACTGTGGGGGATAAAGAGACAAATCAGGGTGGAGAACTCCAGCGAATCTTCCCTACCACAGAAGTCAAAGCAGCATGCGCATCACCTTTAGCCCTCAGTACTTGGCAGTCTGGTGGGATTGGTTACATGCACAGTCCCATTTGAGTTTTTGACATAGTGGGCTGCAGCACTGTGAGCATTCTCCAACTCCGACCGAGTTCTCTCCAGGTCTGAGGCACTTTGCATAGGTTATCTTATCAATCAACACATCTATGAGTTTAGTGCTATTATCATTATCAAATAAAGCAAATAAAGTTATCATATTGCAAATACAGTTAAGGTCATTCATAACTTACTGGTAGAATATAGATTAGAACCTATGACTCCTGGCATCAAAATCCAGTAACTGTTTATATGATATTTGATAATTCTCTGGTGTTCTCAAGTGTCTTGACACTGTGATGTATTGTAATTCTCAGACGTCCTGGGTAATGTACAGTCAAAATAGGTAAAATCTTAAAATTTGCAAATGGTTGAACTTTTTTTTTTGTACGCTAGAGAAGCTCCAAGGATTTCTCTTAAATACCATCACCATCCACCATGGTTTGCATTCAAATATATTTCCTTTTGTATAAGAGAAATGTGTGTAATAGCAGCCAATATTCAGGAAGCTGAAATAGCCCTATCTGTTATCCATTGTGCTGCTTTGCCTACTTTTTATCTTGGCTTTTTGAAAGCTGTCTGGAGACTCTCTGCCACCTAAATGGCCTGTCGCAAGTCTGTCATTACATGTAGCGAGCCCAGTGAGTACCTGCTAAAAGCATGGGAGTGAGGAACGGCGTGGTTAAAAGCACGGATTGTAGGGCTGGTGCCAGCTTTCCAGCACTTACCACCTGTGTAGTATCGGGCTGTAATTTACCCTCCCCAAGCCTCGCTTTCCTCATTAATGAAGTGGGGGCAATAGTAGTACCTTAATCATGGCGTTGTTGTGAGGATTAATTAAGGTAATGTAAATAGAACTGCTTAAGTCAGTGTTTGGCTTACTGCAAATGCACAATAATATTAGGTGATATTATCTGCTATCCTAAAAGGGTTCCTTTTTTCCTGACTCTTAGAGTCTAGTTATATTGTAATAACACAAAATAAGGGGCTGTATCTTTGCCTTTGGGGTAAGATGAAGTCTGAGCTGAAGAAGTCCGGGACACAGTTCTATAAGTGGACATATAATATTTGACTTACGTTATAAGCAATGCCATGTCTTATGAGGGGGGAGGGAAAAGATAATAAGCAACTGGGAAGTTTAATAAAATATTTACTCTTTGCAATCTAACCTTGTAAATTAGTTTTAAAAAAACCAATTTTTGCCTTGTTAATAGCAACATTGCACCCAAGATGATAAATTTGTATGTAGGGAGGCTTTTAATCATTTCTTGTAAGTTATTGATTTAAAAAAACTAATTATTAACATAATGGGAATTAGTGCAATTTCAGTTCTTACGGAATTTTTTCTCCTTATAAGAGACTTGAAAATAGCTTATGCTCTCTGCACAAGAGTTAAGAAAAAGCCCACAGAGATGCAGACTGGCTTGGTGTTAGTAGCCAAGAGAAGGAACCAGGGGAGCTGTGGGCTGCACTGCGGGAAGCATCAGGACTAGGGCAAGGCCCTGACTCAGAGGGGCCCTTCCATGAAGGTAATGCTAGATATCACTTGCTGTGATGTGGCCATCAAGATATTGCTGTCATTTCCTTGGTAGGTTGTTTTGTATGGTGATACAACATTGCTAGCTTGTCTAGGTAAGCTCTATCTTCAACAGGTGCCAAACAGATTTCTCATCTTCAATAATACTCTACCAGTATTTTTGGATTCGGTTACAGACCTTACCCATAGTAAAGGACAACAGCAAAGATTTCTGGCTCCAGAGATGAAGAGTTGAGTTTCTTATAGGCAGACTTACCTGTCCAGTCACTTTTGTTCCTACCTCTCTACCACCTGAGCACCTAGCGCAACCTTGCCTGTCTGGTGTCTGGACTGAAAACCTTCCCATTGCCTGTAGTTAGTTATTCTTGCCAGCAGGAGGAGTATGATGATAAAGCTGGCATCAGGCTTCCTTCCTTGACTTGTTAAAGGCAAAAAGGGCTTCAACAACAATAAAAAGATGTCAGAAGTTGGAAATGATGAAACAAATTAGAGAAAGCAATTTTGCTTTTATTAATGTTAATCTTATTAAGCAAATGAAATGAATGGGAAAGTTTATTACACAAATTCCAGTTCTGATAAGGGAAGCAGTGTGATGAAGTAAAAGAAACACACAGCAAACATACAGAAACCAAAAACCGAATTTAGGGAAATGTGAGTTCTGGTCCTCATCTTGCCAACCACAAGCTAGAAGATTTTGGGCTGATTATGAACTTTCCTAGAACACAATTTCCTTATGAGTAAAATTAGAGTACTGGGACAGGTGTTCTGAAAGGCCTCACTCTATCACTTGGTGTTCTAAGATTAATTAACAAAGCCAACATCGCCATTGGACAACTTTCTAAGAGATGATCATGAACCTATCACTGTAAATCAAAT
>PVKM010029012.1:0-17981 GCA_004027735.1 Carollia perspicillata
TTCCTCTGAGATATGAAGGAAAGATAAGAAAATTTGTTTAAAGCTAGACCTTTGGAGGTGAATGTTCTTAGAAGGGAATCTCATATGAGAGATAACATATGTGGAAACCTTTCAAAAAGATCCTCCACAGACATAGGATCTTTGGGCATCTGCCAAGAGTCATAAAAGGAAATCTGGCTCGAGAGATGAAAGTAACATTCTGCAATAATGAGAATACTCTGCCTGCTGGGCTCCTGTGCTGCCAAAACACTCATTCTGAAGTAATGTTCATGTGAGGACACTGGGATATACCACCCAGATCTCCCTGAGATAAAAGACCTGCTGCCCCAGCTTCTGGGAGTCTGTCAGTCGACGGCCTTCAGCTGTCAGCCCCAAGGGAATGCCTCAGCTGCAATGAACCATCTCTTCCAAGGTCATGCCCCCCCTCCCGGGCAGTTCATATCTGGTGGCTAAGTCATGATGGAGTATGAAGACCTGACCGTATGGTTCAACTTGGGGCAACCTAAAAGACCTAACAGACCTGCTCTCTCAAGAGCTCCCCATGGGGTTGGCCAAGGCTTTCACTGGATCTGCATGATATCTCCACTTCTTCCTCCATCCAGGCCTGCCATAGCCCCCTCCCTTTCACAGGTGTGGATCCTGAGGATACTCCTTAACAAATATTCTGCACACAAAGTGCAATCTCAGAGTCTGTTTCTGCAGCAATCCAACCTGGAGTAGAACTTTTATGAGCCAGGAGCCAAAAGCGAAAAAGTAAATTGGTGTCCCTTTTGCCATACCCCAATCCATTCAGGTTATCACAAAACAAGACAAAATCTCTTATCTTGGGCCTTGGGTAACAGCTTAAGCAGGTCTGTTGGTTAACTGAATTAGTAACAAAACAGCCTCCCATGTTGAAATATTCTTATTTTCAAAAAACTTACAATGACTTATCCTTATTCATAAAGTTGTGTAGGGTTAGACAGTTTCTTCTTTACTACACACATATCCACTCAGATCAAGATTTATTAAACACCTACCCAGGCACCGCACTAGGAGCTAGGGGCGCAAAAATGAAGCGAAGTTCTAGCCCTTACAGGTGAGTAGAGGTCACATCCTCTGAAATAATGTGCAGAGGGCTGCCATGGAAGCACAAGAGCAATCTTTTCCCCGTCCAGGTGAGGGGGAGCCTGGAGTCTCAAAATGGCAGAAAGAGGAGGAGATAGAACCCACGGCAACTGTTGCCTTTATCATCTGCAGTCGACCAGAGTAGTGGGGAATGCAGACCCTGGAGTCAGACTGTGTGGTTTTTAATCCTGTCATTGTCTGTCCAGTTCTTACTAGATAAGTTACTTAACCTCTCTTGCTCTCAGTTTCCTCCTCTATAAAATGGTGGTTGTGTTAATAAGCTTAGGCAGCCATAACAAAATAGACCATGTGACTTAAACAACAGGAACGTATTTTTCTCACTTCTGGAGGCTGGCAAGTCCCAGATCAAGATGCTGGCCAATTTGATTCGCTGGCAAGAACTCTCTTCCTGGCTTGCAAATGATCAGCTGCCTGCTGGGCCCTCAGATTGTGGGGGTGGGGAGGTAGGGAGGTGGGGAGTCTCTTCTTCTAGAGATACTAATCCCACTGTGAGGACACCACTCTCATGACCTCTAAATCTAATTACTTCCCTAAGTCTCCATCTCCAGATACTATAACATAGGGGGTTTGGGTTTCAATATATGATTTTGGGGGTCACATAATGCAGTCCATAGCAGTGATACAAATAGTAATTTCCTCATAGGATTCTTGTGAAGGTTAAATGAGCCAACATAGATAGAATATCCAGACCAGCGACTGCTACATATTAAATGCTCTGTTTGTAAGGGCTGGCTGTTATTATTCAAGTCACAAAAACTGGGAAATGTCTAATGCACCAAGGCCCTCCTTGCTGGAGTTCAATTCCTTTGGGCATAATGTCTCTCAAAGGAAAAGAGAAAATGAGCTTATGCTTGGGAATTAAGAATGGGCTATTTTCATGCAAATATTGGTTCTGAGAGCCATTAGCAATCAATTATTACTAAGGTGAAAATCTCCAGCCTCTCTATTTTCTTCACTTTCATACCTCCCTCTCCTTTCTCTCTCTCTCTCTCTTTGTGATCGAATGCCTAACAATTTCAGAAACATGTCCACTCAGGGGATTACTCTTGTCAAAGAATATTTAGCTTTTAATCCCACAGGGTACAAGCAGGTTGAAATATAAGACATCATAGAAAAAGAAGAATTGAAGAGGGTTAATCTAGAGGTGAGAGGTGAAAAGGGGTGAAATGGAATCCAAAGTAAACCCATCTTGATGAAAATACCAGTTAACTTGAAAAGAGACAGGCATTGGTTAGCCTTTCTGCCTACCTCTGGAATTGTGTTCAACAACAGTACCTTCTATTTGGCTTCCATACCTTCTTTACCTCTATAAGGTTTCAGTGTATTTTCTACTGGAGTTAGAGTAGGGTCTGCTTCTGAAGACATGGCATTAATATCCTGAAGTAAGCAAAAGGAGATGTCAAAATCCTTTCAGCTGAGAGAAATGGGTTTCTCATTTCTTTTTGGAATTTTTTAGGTCTCATTCCTACCCGGCTGCTGAATCTACTGGCAATCGTTGACAATTTGATTATTTTGATGATTGCCATCTTAGTTATTTCCATTGTTTTAGACTGTAAAGTTGACCGTCCAAATCCTGAGATCCCTTTAGCTCTTCCTGTTTATTTCCTGCTTGGTCCTCCTTCTTTAGGAAGAATGGAGAAAGTCTTTTATAATTAGAGTGAATGAGGATGAAAAAAGTATGAATACAAACTGCCAAGGGTGAGGAGGAAAAGGGTACCCTTGTGCTTTTTTTAAATGACAGATTTATTGAGATAAATTTACATATCATAAAATTTACCCTTTTAAAGTGTACAACTCAGGGGGGTTTAACATATTTAAAGTTGTGCAGCCATCACCACTAAGCTCAGAACATTTTCATCACTCCAAAAAGAAACCCTATACCCATTTGCAGTAACTCCCTATTGTTACCTACCTCCAGCCCTGGCAACAACTAATCTCCTTTCTATCTCTAAGGATTTCTCTATTCTGGATATTTTAATATAAATGGAATCATATAACATGTGGCCTTTTAGGGACCTGTTTCTTTCATTTAACATACTATTTTCAAGGTCTCATACCTTCTTGATAGGGTGTAAAGTGGCTCAGGAGCTGGAGGAAAATGTGTCAATGTCAATTCAAATAAAAGATGCATGTATTCTGGCTCAGAAGTGTTATGTCTGCAAATTAATCCCTCAGAAATATCCCCGTAGAAAGACAGTTGTACTAAGACGTCTGTTGCAGCACTGACAACAATGGGAATAAAACCAAAGCCAGTCAGTTAGGGGCCTGGTTGGACACGCTAAGGTTTGACCCTGCGGGAGTGTTGTGCAGTCAGTCATTCATGGAGTGCACCGAGTTCTGTACGGAATACCGTGGAATGATCTCCAGGCTCTATTGATAAGTGAACATAAGAGAGCACAGTGAGACAGAGAACAGTTGACTTTCACCTGCATAAAAAAGTGTGTATATACCTTCCATGTTTATATATTTATATGTATATATTTGTGTGTGATTTATATAGAGGGGTTGAGGGGGAGAAGGAGAAGGAGAGAAGATCTATTTCTAGTAGAATGTCTAAAAATGACTAACAGTGGTGGTCTCCATGAAGGGAAGGGAAAATGGGGGTCTAGGAGACAGAGAGGGGAAGAGGAAAAGGCTTGTACCTTAGTCTCCACATTTTGTCGTTGTTTGACTTATTTACCAAGTAGATACACAAGGTCTGTTCAGAAAGTATCCAGACATGTCTGATGAAAAAGAGACATTTATCAAAGAAGATAGAAGATACAAGAAACATTGTACACAGGACAATGATGCTTCAGTCCCCTTCAAAGTAGGCACCTTGTGACCTCACACAGTTCTCCCAGTCGCCATCAGCTGCCCTGTCATATTTTCCTGAATCTCATCAACAGTCTGAAATCTCTTCCCTTTCAATGGTGATTTTAGTTTTGGGAAAAGCCAGACGTCACAGGGCGCCAAATCTGGGCTGTAGGGGGATGAGTCACCTGGGTGATCTGATGCTTTGCCACAAAACTCTTCATGAGACGTGATGCATAAATGGTGCATTGTCATGATGACACTGCCAATCACCAGTTGCCCACAGGTGCGGCCTTCTGAATCATCTGAATGGCTTCCGTGGAGGAATGTTCGAGCTTCACACAAAATCTGATGTGGATTCATTGCTCTACCTGCTCAGTCATTTTGAATGTGATGGCCACACAGTACACATGCTCACTCAATGGCATCTACCTCCCCCACTGACTAGTACAGTGAAGTCATCCCTATACATGAACACGTACTCCAGTCCACTCTCCTCGGTCACCAGGTGACATCGATGTCACACAAACCCTTCTCATTATATTAACAGTGGCTGAACTTTTTCTGGATAGGCCTCGTATATCCTTAGGAATTAAAATGGAGATGATGTTGATAAAGTTTATTAAGTCCCTGCATGGGTATAGTAGTGTCTGTGGACTGTACAGGGAATCCCACAGCCTCTGTCCTCAGGGCTTTGGGGTCAGTCGAAGCTAGGACTGACACCCAGGTAGAGAGGACCCATTTCAGTGAAGCATGTAGATCAGTAATTTAAAGAAACTCAGCAATTTCTGTTATGTTCCCAGAGGCCTGTTGTCACCTGTGCTGCACTTTTACCTGCCAATTAGGGCAGATAAATGCTCTTTGATGTTAAATACTGGCTGGAAGGGAACTTCAGAGCTGTTTACTGAACCCCCTCCCTCCTCACATTGTCTCTTTCCTGAATGCTCCTGACCTCATGCTGCCTTTTGGGAGCCGTTTGGAGTCCCTATTTACACTCCTGATCTCCTTTGAAGAGGGCTGCCGGCGTTGGGTGTGGGATGCAGCCCATTATCGGAATGCTCCCTTGACCTCTGGGGGAAGCGCTGACATTTCCTGTCCTGTGTCCTCAGCTTCCCTCGCCTCCACTGAAACACTGACCCCAAGAGGGAGAGAAGATCTAGCCACCTTCCCTCGCTCCCCACCGCTGCTCTCTGCAAAGTCAGGTCACTGAAAATTTGATTCCTACCAGACCTCCTTTCACAACCACTCGCATTAAGATAAAAGTAAAAGTTGAAGTGAAAGACAGAGTGTGTAACTTCTATTTTTAAAGGGGGTGTTTAATTATGGAAGGCATGGTTAATATTTTAATACTGTTTATAATGGCTTTCATTTATTTTTTCAGCCAATAAGAAGGAAGAAACCCTGTCGCCATAGCCAGAATCTAATTTTAATTCCTCCCAAGCTATACAAAAGTCTTTCTGTTGCTGTGTAGAGAAAAAACTTCAATGCACACCATGTATTAAAATTCACCTATATTTACTGGACGACTTTTAAGCTATCTCTCCAAATTGCCTCAGTAACCTTTTCCATCAAAGACGGGAGAATATGTATGGGGAGAATATGTACAGGGAATATGTACAGGAAGTATTCCTTCCTGTTTGAGTAACACCTATTAAGAAGGGTAGTAATGAAAAGAAAATCATAATTTTTAAACCTTAAGGGAAGCTGTTGCTGGAAACATCCAGTTATTGGCACGTGCGCTAACACATACGTACACTGCAATTAGCAGTGAAACAGCAAACTCCGGCAAGCTTTAGAACAACACAGACATATAAGTAACTGTCCCGTCCACACGTGTATATGAAACGTCACCCTGTCTCTGCACTGCTCTAGCTCTCTGCTTTGCCAACACTACCAGCTGCAGCTTAGCCCAGAGAGACCAACGGAAGCATTTTCCAGTGTCCTTGCATTCCTCAGCTATCCACTGGACCTTGAAGGCTATAGAGAATGAAAGGAAGCCCGCTAAAGCTAGCATCGTAGGTGTCTTAAGATTCAATCCTTTTCGGAGATCCCACCCATGAAACATCAAATCCTCTTCTCCTTTCCAGCTGCCTCTGCTCTCGAGCAGCGATTTTCACCCGGTGTGCTGCAGGCATTTTTAAGACATGCAGTTCCTGACTGTGTCGTCAGGGGCACAGACCTCTTTTCCCTTAGACTGTCGAATTAAAAAATGACAACAGCCCACAGAAGAACAGCCACCCCATATGAATGAATCAAAATTATACCTATTTTTTTTTGTCAGATGGGCAAAAATACATTTTTTGGTGTGCCACAGAATTTTAGTAATTACATTATGTGTGCCATGAGATGAAAAGGGTTGAAAACCCCTGCCCTGGAGTGCGGTGGTCTTATTTCTGGCTGCACATGTTCCTTCCCCGGGGGGAGGGCGGTGGTGGAGGCGGGAGCACAGAGGCTGAACCGTGCCAGTGGGAAGGCCCCACTCTGGGGACTCCAAGTGAATCAGTGTGTGCTGTGCCCCGGGACTGGTACTTCTAATACTTCCCTGGGTGATTCTAAAGCACAGCCGGGGTTGGGAAGCACTGGAGCCGGCTCCAGCCTCTCTCACTGTTCACCTGGACGAGGCGAAGGCCTCCTAAACGTCCCTGGGCCTGTGCACCTGAGGTAGTCATCCTAATGCGCTGCAGTAATGATTCATTTCCTCCATTAGTCTAAGTGTGATGTTGAAAAGAGAACATAAATATGGACAGAATGTTAAAATATATCGATTATAATCAGAAATAACAACATCGATTATTTTATCGTTCCTCCCAGCTTTTTTCTTATGCGTAAGTACATAAAACATGTGTTTACAAAAATAAGATCCCACTACAGCTGTCCTCTATAACCTTGTATTCTCCTTGAACAACACATCGTGAGCACATTTTCATGTCAGTAGACATAGAGGCATGTCCTTTCTCTCGGCAGCGCGGCGTCCAAGGGGCCATGCGGTTGTGTTTTAGCCACTCCTTTCTCTCAAGGGCGGAGCACTTACACTGTTTCCTTGTGGGGTTTTTTGTTTGTTGTTGTTGCTATTTGGGGCTTTAGTTTCATTTTGTTTTGCTGCTATAAACAACATTGGAGTGAACCATTTGGAACCAAGATTTTTGTGAATTGACCTATTTTCTTAGAAGACATTTCTAAAAGTAAATTTGTTGAGTCAGTGTGGCTCTTCATTCTGACACGTGTTACAAACGGCTCTTCGAAACCACGTCTACACCCCGGAGCTTAACGGTGTCTGTTCTCCAGTCCTTCGCTGACACTGGGCATTTGCATTTTTTTAATAAGTCTTTGTTCAATCTGGTAAATGGAAAATTGTATTTACCAGAGGGGAGTATCCAGAGGGGAGAGGGGAGGGAATTTTAGGGAAAAAGGGAGGGGATTATAGGAACAAGTATAAAGGACACATGGACAGAAACTGGGGGGGGGTGGAAAGGGGAGGGAGGGGGGAGCACTGGGGGCTGGTATGGGATGGGAGTAGAAAAAAAAATTGTATACACCTATTATAATTTGCTTAGATTACTTGTGTAATTGAACATGTTTCATCTGTTTACTCGGGTATATTAATTTCTTCTTTTGCCCATTTTCTACAGGCTTTTTTCTTATTTATATAAATGATCCATGTATATATCAAGGCTATTAAATTTTCCCCAATTTGTCTTTTTCAACTTTTCAATAGCTTTCTAAAAACTTTTGCCTTTTTAACTTTTAATAGTTGTTTGGTGGTATATAACTTCTAAATCTTTACATTTTTAAATTTATTAGTTTTTCCTATATGGTTTTAACTCTTTCACATTATACAGGGAAAGCTTTTCTCCAAGTCAAAATTATATAAACATTTACTTACAATTTTCCTAGTACTTTTGTGGTTCCTTCTTTTAAAAATATATTATTAAATCTTTGTGGCTAATTAACTTTGAAAGTAGAAATATGATCATGCCACTCCCCTTCTTAAATCCTTCCCCATCTCTCCCTTCCCTATAGGATTAAGCTCAAGTTCAAGTTCCTTCGTGCCTCTCACATTATCTGGTCATTCTTTAGCTTCTATGCCCCTTTCATCTTTGCTTTAGGGTTCTTTTTTCTTTTCTAGAATACACTCTAGGAGTTCCTCTTTCCCTCTACACATTAGCCTCTTACTTCAGGTTCCGTGGAAATAAGAAGGAAAATTGTTATAATCATCCCAGCATCCAACCCAATGCCTGGAGAAAACAGACATTTATTAACTATTTGTTGAAAAAAATAAGGAAAAGGCTAGCTTTCCTGGGAAGCCTCCTCCCATGCCTTTGGGGAGAATCTGTTCTTCTATTATGTTCCTAAAACATACTGCTCCAATCACTATTTTAGTATGTCATATTTTGTCATTATATCATATTGTAAGTCAATGGACCCACATCTATCAATTAGGCTCAATTCACATCTTATTTCTTGCTCCTCAGCAAGGGCGGGACTTGCAGTCGGTACTTAATATATGCTGTTGAATTCAGATAGATGAATTCTAATGAGGTCTCCGTGGCTTAGAGTTCTGCCTGGGGTGTGCCCAGACATGTCCTGTATTTAGAGGTAAAGACCCTGACAGTCTCTAAAGACAACTAAATTATTATGTGACAACATCTGCACCCAGGTAAACGCTATGATCATCAACATGGGCGGAAGTAGTGCACCCTGAAGACAGTGTCTCCGAGTAATGGTGCAGCCATGACAATAATGCCTTTGAGCACCGTCGACTCCCACCCTCTACCCGCAACCCTGCTCAGTCATTAAAGGTCACAGCATCATTGCAGGCCCCAGAGCCCTTCCCTGGGTGGATTAAAAGACAAATAAGCAAAAATCTCTAGAATCGGTGGGGAATGATAGTGAGCTAACCAACAAACTTTTTTCCAAGAATGTTGTGCCTGAAGAATTAGTATGTTTCAACAGAAGATAAGAAATAAGTTACTCATACTATTCCCCTTGGCTGCCTTTAACTTAGGAATTTGATATAATTATTCCCTGTTCATTAACATTTTTTTTTGTTTTTTTTACACTGCAATGGCTTTATCATTTGCCTCCATTTCATTAGAAGCCCCTGCAAATCCCTTTAGGCAGGTGCCCATTATAAATGATAGTTTTTAAAAAACCTTCCTCTGCCTCACGCCCTTTGCCCAAAGGGCTCCATGCATGAACAACACATGCCCAGGCTCTTTTCCAAGATGTAGTCTTGAAGGCCTTTAGGAAAGCTACATTACAAATTGGTTCCACTTAGCAGCTTGAAATAGAATTGGAATTTTCTTTGGATGACATCCATGACCATCATCTCCTTCATTTGACTGACCTTGGGCATGTCGTTTTATCATTCCAAGGTTCAGTTTTCTTATCAGCAAAGCAACAATGCAGGTGGGTCTATATGATCTCTAAGATTGCTTCCGATCCCAGGACTGTATCTAATCAACTCTTTGAGGAAGGGAGGAACAAAGAGACCACCCAGGGAGAGAAGGAAGAGCATTCCCTCCTTTGGTCTGGCCCCGTAACCCTACCTTCTGTCAGTCACCCTGCTACAGATGAGAGATAGGAGAATAAACTCCCAGCCCAGCACACAAGCACACCAGGACTGCTGAGGTCACCTGCATTGTGGCATCCAGACTGGCTTCCCCCAGCAGAGAAGCCAGACTACGGGCAGCTAAGTGTCGGCTAACTGGATAAACAGTGTGCCAGACTGCTTTCGAGCAATGTCGTGTTTTCATTTATATGTTTAAGCTACTATTAGTGATGGGTTAATTTGTTGCTTGTACAAATGAAAGTCTTTTTTTTTCTTTTAAAATCCTATGTTGGGTTTTTAGCGTTACTATGAAGTTTTAAAGCACACATGTTTTGGAGCTGGGGACCTGTCTTACCCAAGGGGACTATGGGCTCAGAACCTGGATCCTACCAAAGACAATGTTTTATCCTGAGAGACACTGCATGCTCTCCAGCCTTCCCAAGTCCTGGTCACCCCAAGTCCACCAGAACGACAAGAAAGAGTATGCTAACAGCACTGGGATTGCACCACTCCTGGCTTTCCCTGAGGAAGCATAAGCTGGGACCAAGGAGAGGTTGTTGGGTGGGGTGAGGGGGAGAAGGGAGAGCATGGTGGGTGTAGAGCAGGCTTCTCTCCCCTCCACACCTGGCCAACACATACAGCCCAGGTGAGGAAAGAACGGTGTGAGCCCTCCAGGGGTTCCTCACCTTCCACCTTCAGGATAAGACATGCCACATGCCACAGGGCTCACGTTCTACATCCTGAGGTTTTCCTATTGCTCCAGAAACCAGCCTACCCTCCCAGACTGCACTTGGACAAAGGATACAGCCCAGCAGGTGCTTAAGCAGACATAAGTCAAATAGAGAAACAATTAGCCTCATGGCTAAGAGCACAGGCTGCAGCTCTAAACTGCCTGGTTTTATTGCCTGGATGTGAACTTGGGTAGATTGCTTAACCTCTCCCTGCCTGTCTCCTCACCAGCAAAATGGAGTTTCAGTGATAATGAGTAAACGTAGAGTGTAGAGAACAGTGCCTGGCACAGAATTAACCCTCTGAAAGTTAGGTGCTTTAGACACACCAAATACACCCATATCCTCACCTTTGTCTTCCTAGATGAAGCTCATAGAATAATTCACATGATATACATGTTTAATCCTTTGACTCTTTATTCTCTTTTCAAAACTTCCTTTGGTAGTGTTGATTTTGATGGTATCTGTTAGAATAATAATGCTGGTGGTAGGTGGGGCTTGGGAAAGCAAGTGGTAAAAGAGGGAAACATATCAGTCATTCACTCCCAAAGAGACATCTTTGAAAGAGCATACGGACATTGAACAATGAGTAGATTTTACTCATAAAATGCATATAATATTGCTTCATATCCCTTCTTACATCAAGGCAAGGTAGACTTAGTCATTAGGCTTGAGACTAAACTCATTATCAGAAAATGAAGACTATTAAGTTTTAAGAGGATTGTTTGCTCATTTTTGCATAGATCTGACCCAACTCAGAAATAACTTGTGTTATTTCAAATGATGGGAAGTCTGCATATGCTTATAAATTGAATAATATCAATATATGAAACTGATGCATTTTCTTCCTAGGGGGAACGCTGTTTCCCCAAACAGGTCCATTGATAATCCTGACTCAAGTTTCTCTTTTAAATCAAGAAATTTGTATAAACTTGGTGATTTGGAAGGGCTGGCACCTAATACAGTTATGCTTAATTAGGTCTTGAACCATGAATGCATGAACTTTAATTTGCAAGCCTTTCTCTCCATAGCTGACCCAGTTTAGGGATGCTATGCAGGCTGAATAAAGTCCCACACTAATAAGAAGGAAAGGCTTTTATGAGGCTGATAATTAGTTGATTAACCATGGCAGGGATCTTCATCACATTCAGTTTGGGAGACTAATGTCTGTTCACACAGATGCTTATGCTAGACCTCTCTGCCCAACATACACACGTGGGTATGGAGCATTAGAAATATAGCTAGCACCACCTGAAACTTCAATGTGATTTAATTTTAATTAGTCTAAGTTCATATACATGTGGCTATTGGCTACCCTACCAGACAGATGAAGGAAGTTTCCACTGACATCTCTACAATCATATAAAAAGTTACGACTAATCTTTGTTGAATAAAAGTCAAAACTTGCAAATACAGATCAATATTCCTGCCACAAATCTCCATCAGATTTTTTAAACTGCCAGCAAGCATATCACCCAAGACAGTCAGTTAGTTTTCAACCTTTTCCCCAAGGCCATAAACATGAGGAAAGAGATAAGCTTAGGAGACAATTTTCCCTTTATTTCCAAGTGCCTATAGTTCTCTGATGTTAGACTGTCTTCCTCCAGGACTGGTTTTTAGATCAAACTGTCCAAAACTGAATATGCAAATATGCTGTCAGTGATTTCAATTCAGGAAGAAGCTGCAATAGAATCTCCTTACTCTAAACGACACAGAGGAATCCTTTTACATGTTAGCTGTTCCATATCTCACTCTCTTCTTCTTTAAGAACTGTGAATCCCACGAAGAGGTTTTTCTTAATTGTCTGAACAATCTAAGAGTGACTCGCCACTGTGAACACATTGTTGCTGAGCGCTTTGAAGGGCAGAAAGTGGGACTGAGGCATGGATGGGCCGAGGCTGGGCTGAATAGCTAATATGTGCCTTGTTTGCAACTTTTCATTTCAGTAGTTTAAAAACCAATTAAGGAAGGGAATGAAGGTCCTACTAGATAGAATCCAATTCCCCCCTTTTAATGGATTCAGAGCATGAAGAAACGTAAGGGTAATCCATCATCGCATTACTGCCATCATCAGAATTGTCTGTATTTCAGAGAGTGTTCCTTTCCTTCACCCGGAGGACGCAGACCTCTGTGTGCTGATTTGGGTGTCAGGACACATAAAAAAGATGAAGGAGGAGAATTGGAAGCAGCAGCACTCAGATCAGCACTGAAAATGGCTGCTGTGCATTCCATGGGCCTTTGCTTCTCGTGAGTCCAGACACCTGTCATTAGACTGTGAGGCCGTGGGTGGCCCTATTTGGAGCATTTCCAAGCTCATCTGACCCTAGATAAACCTTGGTGCTTTCTAAGGGCCAGCTTAGGTGCCGGACTAAACACTGAAAATTTGCTTTCTAACCAACTAAGGAGCCAGGGCCCTTTGATGTTGGAGTGTGGTCGGAGCTTACCGTGGTTGTATCTTAAGGAACACTGTATCAGTGGGGTGTGGCAGGCCACTTATAGAACTGACTACACAGGGTCAGCCCATCAACAATGAGATGGTTTTGGTAGGCGAGGTTATGAATCATTAATATGGATGCCAGGTAGAGGTGAGGGCTGGACCTCAGTGGCACAGATATAAAGAGTTGTGTTTATAAGCACAGACTTTAGGATGATTCTACAAAATAACAGTAATCCTTTATTGAGCACTTGGTGAGCTTGGCATGTCTGATCTCCAGTCCTCTCTACAACTGCTTTTGATGAGTTTCATTGTTTTCCATTTTTCCCATATAAAGGAATTGAGGCCCAGAGATGATAAAAAACCTCACCCAAGATGACACAGATAGAAAATGACGGAGCTGAGATTGGAACTCAGGTCTTTCTGGCTTTTTCTGTGCTTTTTCCCAGTTTCTCTAAGATCCCAGGGAGCTCGCTGCTCCCTGCTCCGTTCCCCAGTCGATGTGTCTAAGAGCAAGAGGAAGAGCTTCAGAAATGCGTTCAGCTTCCTGGTCTTACATCCTGCACGGAAAGGAGGGCTCTGAAAGCCAAAGGTAAGAACGAGCCTTGGAGTCATTGCTACATTGAGTGGCCGGGGGCCAGTCTGGTACTTAGTCACCAAGAGTAACCCAGCTGGGGTCTTTGGCAGCTGAGTGTGAATGTGGCAAACCAACTATCACAATATGATATGAGGGACAGTTGGCAAAACAACTATCAAAATAGGATAAGGGCTTTGTGTCTTGTTTTAGCCTCAACAAAATTTCCAATGACTATCGATAAAAATATGCATACATACATATGTATTTTTTTCCTCAGCAATTCTTTCAGCAATTTAACCTATACATATACTTGTACAAGTGTGAATGGGTGAATGTACAAAGTTACTCCTTATAGCATTTTGTAATAATGAAAAAATAGGGAACCCACATTTTCATCAGTATAGCATTGATTCAATAAGTTACAGGATATCCATGTAACGACGAAATTCTATACAACTCTAAAAAAAGAATAAGGAAGCTCCCTATAAAGTGATATAGAAAGGTATTTAGTATTCAGGTAGTTGGAAAAAGGAGGGTGTTAAATGATGTTTATAATATGCCTTTGTGTGAAAGCAAGAAGAAAAGTATCTAATATTTTCCTTGAAGAACACGAGGAGTCTATGGAAGAATATGTCAGAAACTAATACCAGTGGGTACCTGTGGGGCTGGGAAGGGAGAACTTGGCAGATGAGGGACAAAGATAGTCGGGAGAGTTTTATCCTTTCTGGGTTTCGTACATGTGAACATATTAGTAATCAAGAAACAAAAACACAGTGGTATATCTGATGCTAAAACACACACTCTCACAACGTATTTACAGCAGGGCTGCGCTCTTTTCTCTAATAAAGAACAGACTCTTACGCAAATGGCCAGGGTTCAAATACTGACTTTCCCACTTTCTATCTGGGTTTCATTGTTTCAACCTCAGTTTCCTCATTTCGAATTAAAAAGGAAGGAAGTAACACTATCGCTGTGTTAAGGGTTGACCAGGATAATGTGTAAAAGTGAAAGATTAACTTTATGACAGTCCCCATGTATAGCAGTTGCCGCCGTTCCAGAGCAGTGACCTCTGGGGCCGGGACCATGGGCCTGGCTGCATGTCATGGACCCCAGCTCCAGAGGACCCTCTTTCCCCTCTCTCAGCTTAGAATTTCACCTTCTCTAAGAGGTTTCAGTAGGATGGACTTGAGATGCTTAGAAGTGCTTCTCTGTGTCTCCCGTCCCAACGAGGCAGCCAGCCTTACCGCCCCACCTCCAGATAAACCCATCCCCTTACTCCTGGCTGTTGCTTCTGCTTTTGTCACGTGAGTGATGCTGGTACTAAAGCAAATGAGTATCAGATTCTAAGTCCCAGGAAGCAAGGTTTTTACCTATATGCTGGTGTTTCAAACGTACCTGCTGTGAATGATGTGGGTGACAGCGACACATCTTCCAGGAGAAAAACTGCTGATGGCATGGATGTTACGCACTTGCAAACTGAGGCACAGGTCTCTGATTTTCCGACCATGAGATGTTAAGTAGAGGAGAGCTTTCTCAAGGTTGCCCTTGGATCCACGAAGCTGAAACTCCCAGGCTCAGCTGCCTGTTTGGACTGTCACTTTTGAAACTCACGGCCACCTCGGGCCTGTGGCATAGCTCCTCAGAGGGGCTCTGCTCCTGTGACAGAGCCCCCTTGGCTCTTTGCAATGGCTTTTCCCCTATGGCAGCACATTCCAGGAGAGAATATTGCCTGCCTTTCAGTGAATTTCAGTTCAGCAATCAAGTTTTACTCAGAATTCTCTCTCTGTCCACTGTCCTAAATCTAGATAATTCCTTTTCTCCCCCGTTACGCAGGAAGGGTCACGACTTGCTGACAGCTTAAGCTCCCTTGCACTCCTCTCCTTTCTTCCTTCGCAATACTGAGAGGAGGTTCTTCTGCCTTGATGATCTGAACAAAACAATACCTCAGGTCTGCTTATCCCAAACGACGGAGCCCCAGAGTTCAAACCCGCCCCCCGGTCTCTCAGTATGAGTGAGACCTGGACCATTTCTCCTTCCAAGTCATCACCGCTTTGCCTCTTCTCCTGCTCTGTCCCTCCTCCACTGTTACTGCCCTCAGACCCTGGGACCTCGGGCACCCGAGACCGCTCATCGGGTACAGAGTGGGGTCTGGCGTGCCCTGGCTGTGTTTGTGCACCTTCCATTCTTGCCCTGACCTCTCCCTGACACCTCTTTCGCTTGCCTATTTTAGGCACACAAGCACAGTCATTAAAAGAAAAAATGTAAAACCTAACTGATGGTGGAAGCACTTATTTTCTAGTTCTCATGACAAATTTGCAAGTTACTCAGTTTCAAACAATCAACTCTTCTCTAGTTCATACACCTAATTTAGAACCCCCCCCCATGTGATTAATTTCAATTCCTAATAATTGGTAACATTTATTGAATGAGTACTAAGTGCCAAGTACTCTCTGAAGTGCTGGTCTCAGGTTGAGCTCCCTAGCACAGCCTGAGATGGGGATTCCTGTGCAAGCCTGGGAGTACTGTTACTGAGGAGAAACACGTAAGGGAGTGAGAGAGGCAGAGCAGGGCAAGGGAAGAAACCTGGCAACGTGTGCGTTCTAGAGAAGTCTAGCCTGAGCCTGACTCCAAGAGAGCTATGCATGGTGAATCATATCCCAGCATTGATTCCTTCCAGAAGCAATGGTGCTAGGTGCTGGCGTTCATATCCCTGACCAGTAGGTTATTGGCTGTGGGCCACCTCAAATGGGATAGGGTGGGTGGAGCACATGACAAGCATCACCAGCAAGGCAGCTCCTATCAGCCAAGGGCAAGTTTCTTGGGAAGGGTGTGACCTACGTGTGTGTTATTAAGAAGCTCAGGCCTGCAGCAGGTGGAGACGGGTGTGGGTGTCTGTGAAAGGAATCTGCGTGGAGCAGGAACAGCATCTATTACAGCACTTTACACGCGTTAATTTATTCTCCACGACATTTGAGGGAAGGTACTGTTTTTGCTATCCCTATTTTACAGAAAAGGAATCTGAGACACAGAGAACAACTGAATTGATGAAGGTCACAGCAGAAACATGATTATAACCAAGACTTTCACCCACTGAGCTTAGCCTCCCTGAAAAACTGCTCTTCACGTGGGAAGACTGGGAGAGGCATAACTGGGCAAATTCCTTTCCTTACCTACGCACTGAGTCGCTCAGGTTAGCAATCACATCCAGGCAAAATGACTACAATAGTTCACGAAGAGATAATAAATATCTTTCATTACTGCAACATAAAGATTGACTAAGACCACTGCTTCCAAAAACAGAATAAAGACTTAGTAATGCCTTTGCACCAAAAGCATACATCTCACATGCAGAAATATATATCGCTTACTCCATTTTTAATTTCGCAACACAGCTCACTGTATTTTACTAAATCTCTATTTCTCATAAGTTCAATCAATACCTTAGTTTTAAAGCCTAAAACAAAAGTTAAAGACGGTAGAAAATAACCCTTTCATATGCGCGTTATAACACCGTTTTTTAAATGTCGTAGAGCAGAAGTTTATGTCCCACTTGCCCTACTTGTAATCACGTTTGGCCATTTTCTTTTTCCCGGTGTCTTCAATGTAACATGAAAGAGGAGAAAGAGTTACAACTTCCAGCGCTACGGCTGTGTAAATGCTATGGAACAGAACTTGATGTTCAAGAAAACACTTTAAGAACACGGATTAATGTACTTCTATGAAGGGCGCAGAACGTGTTTCTGTCACTCAAACTAATGGCATGCCCCTGTAAAACCATTAGCAAGTGGAGCCAGGCCAAGGCCGGCCGGCCACTCCCTCCAGGCAAACAAAAGGGTGAAATGCCTTTGGTAATATTATTTTGCCAAACAGCTCCTTACTTGCCTCGTAATTAATAATGCCATAATACTTTCTGAAAATAATGCTAACTCTAAGAAATAGATGCATTTCACATATTTCTCATGCTTATTTAAAACTATCCCCCCTGCAAAAAAAAAATTAGGAAAAAAGAGCTTTCTAAAATAAAACCCTAAAGCCTTCTCTTACAGACAGCTTTGTAGTCTGTCTGTTTAGCATTATTCTTTGAGATCTAGAAACTCTCTCTGGGAACCCCAGCCCATGTGTTTCCTGCAGTGTCTTGGCTGAGCTCAGCAAAGCCTAGGGTTTCACTAGGTGTTAGGTAGTAAGATCTACTGTGACAGTGTGGACTTCCCCTCTGGGACCTATTAGTAAGTCAGAATACCTAGCAAACCTTCCTAAAACTGGCCCCAGAGGGGCCAAGAAGGTTAACCCCGAGTCACCGTGGCTGCGAGGGACCAGCTGAAATGAATCAGCCAAAAGCTCCTGAGGGGCCCTCAGCTTAGATAAGCGAAAGCTAGGAAGGGAAGGGGTAAAACAAGGTCTAGTCTCTGACCCTCAGAGGGGAAGGAGGAAGTTGGCTAATTAAATTTGGGAATCCAGGTGAGGATAAAGACTCCATGATTTGGCTAACCCAGGAAGGAAATAAATTTGTTGGAAAATTAGAACACTGAAACTCTAATTTAACCTTTGGTCCTCTGTGAATGCTTGAAAGCGGAGAGATTGGTCTTGGGAAAAAGCAGACACCTCTGTATTTGAGATTCTCAGGGCTGCCTTGGTGCTTGCTTTAGCAAAGGGAGAGTCTTGCTTGGAGACCATCCAAGGTAGTCTAATTGCCCAAACACCCAGAGGACCTTCTTATAAAATGCTCCTTTGTCCCAGGGCTTTCTGTCCCACCCATGCATCGTCCTCAGA
>PVKM010029013.1:0-17852 GCA_004027735.1 Carollia perspicillata
GGTGGACATTGGAATTATGTGGGATTATTCATGTATATGTATATGTACAAAAAGTTTTATATGTATGTATATATATTTTAAAGTATTTATTTATTTAGAGAGAGAGGGGAAGGGAAGGAGAGAAACATCAATGTGCCAGAGAAACACCAATCCACTTCCTTTCCCACGCCCCCAACCGGGGACCTGGCCCGAAACCCAGGCACCTGCCCTGACTGGGAATTGAACTGATGACCTTACTCTTTGCAGTAGGATGCCCATTCCACTGAACCACACCAGTCAGGGCTAAAGTTGTTTTTTAAAGGAATTTTCTATGCAGGTAAAGTACATACACACTTTTTGAAAGTTAGATTTGAACAAAATCAAGTAAAAGCTATTGCTGGGTTGAGCCTTGCTGATTTTGTATCTTTGACGTTGCGGCTTTGACTTGATAAAGTCAAGTCTTGACTTGATATTCACAGGGAGACTCGGGAAATCTCAGATATTTCATTTTTTTAAGGAACAGATTGCAAAATACTCATCACACACTCAGAAGCAGACAGTGTCGCTGGATCCTAATGGAAGCCATCACAGCAGGTGAATTTTCCTGTAACACCAGCAATTAACCTCCTTTACGAAGCTCCCTCTGTCAGGTCAGGGCCCCTCTGCAGTGGAAGAGGCTGTGCAGAGCTTCCACTACGTGGGAGTTTGCTGGCTAGTAGGACAGGCAAGTCCAGCACAGAAACACACATTCTGCTGCACGTGGGCTGTGTTCTCTCATTCCTGTGCAAAACCCAGAAAGTGGGGGAACTTGAATAAGTCATTTAACCTCTGCAGTGTTGAATGTGCGTGAATCACTTGGCAGGGTTAGGTTTACAGTGTGGAGGATTCATCTCATGCTCAGAGATGCCACGCACAATGCAGAAATCGGAATTCCTGACATCTTTCTCCAGGAGTAAATTCCAGTGACAAGCCCTTAGGAAACAGTGACCTAGAGGACCTCTAAATAATCTTCAAGGATCCTTGAATCCTCTAAAATTATATTTTAAATTGAGCTTGAATGTAAATTTGTTTAGGACACAGTCTATTCTCTTTAGCATCTTCTCTGAATTCATGTTGAAAATGGGTTAAAACTGATCTCCTTGGACAGTAAATGTTAGTGTGCACTTCCCGCATGTCAGGCCCTCATCTGGGCACTTATGTGCCTTGTCATTCTAACAAAACCCCGTGGACTAAGTCTTTTACAAATGATGAATCTGAAGCTCAGAGAAATTAAATATTCCCTCCTCTCCTTCAATACCCCCATGCAATTCACCCATTTCAAATGCAGAGTACAATGTATCTTCACAGAATTGTGCAGCCATCACCGTAAACCACGTTTACAGCGTTGCCATCCCCAGATCCATCAGCAGTGAGTCCTCCTCACTTTCTACTTTCGGTCTCCGTGTTCTGCGCCTTGTAACCCTATAGGGTCGTGCAGTGTGCTGCTTCTGTGACTGGCTCTTTTCATTTAGCACACTCTCAAGGCTCCTTCATGTTCTACCGTGAAACTGTCCTTCAGGAGATGTGCAGGAAACCATTACAACACCACCCGGGCACGCTCTCTGGCTGCTGCCACCACCCCGCCCTCGCCTCTGGGACACAGTAGAGAGCCAACATCATGATGGACTCCAAGTCCTTCACAACCAACAGAAAGGGAGAAATCTTTGAATTAAAGGCTGAACTCAACAGTGAAGAGAAAGAAAAGAGAAAGGAGGATGCGAGGAAAGTGATCGCTGCTCTGACTGTGACTGTGACTGTGGGGAAGGATGTGGCTCTCTCTGTCCCCATGCAGTGAATTACATGCAGACTGACACCCTGGAACTAAAGAAGCTTGTGTATCTTTGCTTGATGAGCTATAACCAGGATCAGCCAGACATGGTCATCCTGGCTGTCAGCAGCTTTGTGCAGGACCGTGAAGATCCCAATGCTCTGATTCGGGCCTTGCCAGTCAGAACCATGGGGTGCATCTGGGCGGGCTAGATTACAGACTGTCTCTGTGAGCCCCTCCACAGTGCTGGAAGGAGGAGACCCCTATGTCCAGAGAACAGCAGCAGTCTGTGTGGCAAAACTCCACAATATTAATGCCCAAATGGTGGAATGCCCTAATTGTAGCAGATTTCACATCCAACGGTGGTGACTAATGCTGTAGCAGCGTTATCTGGAGTCAGTGAATCTCACCCAAAGAGCAACTTACTCCATCTGAACCCACAGAACATCAATAAGCTGCTGACAGCCCTGAACGAGTGCATGGAATGGAGCCAGACTTTCCTCCCAGACTGTCTGTGCAACCATACCCTCGAGGTGACTGAGAGGCCCAGAGCGTCTGTGCGAGGGTGACTCCCCGGCTGTCTCATGCCAACTCGGCAGTGGTGCGTTCAGCGGTAAAAGCTTTAATGAAATTTCTACAGTTGTTACCCAAGGACTCTGTCTACTACAACATGCTGTGGAAGAAGTTGGCCCCTCCACCTGTCACTTTGCTGTCTGGGGAGCCACAGGTGCAGTAGGTCGCCTTGAGGAACATCAACCTAATTGTTCAGAAAAGGCCTGAAATCTTAATGCAGGAAATCAAAATCTTCTTTGTGAAGTATAGTGATCCCATCTATGTGAATCTAGAGAAGCTGGACATCAGGATTCGTCTAGCATCCCAAGCCAACATTGCTCAGGTTCTGGCCGCACTGAAGGAATGTGCCACCCAGGTGTGTGTGGACTTTGTTCGCAAAGCTGTGTGGACGTCTGGACGGTGTGCCATCAGGTGGAGCAATCTGCACGGCATTGTGTAAATACACTGCTTGACCTCATCCAGACCAGAGTGAACTATGTGGTCCAGAGGCTATTGTTGTCATCGGGGACACCTTCCGTAAGTACCCTGACAAGTATTGCTACTCCGTGGGAGAACTTCAACTCGCTGGATGAGACAGGTGCTCGAGCAGCTCTGATTTGGATCAAGGGAGAAGATGCTGAACGAACTGACCGTGCACAAGAGTTACCAGAGAGCTTCCTGGGGGCTTTCCAGGATGAAAGCGCCCCGGTGCAACTCACTCTGCTGACTGCCAGAGTGAAGCTGTTTCTCAAGAAACCGTCAGAAACACAGGTGCTGGTACAGCAGGTCTTGTGTTTGGCAACACAGGATTCTGATAATCTTGACCTCTGAGGTAGGGGTTATATTTATTGGTAGCTTCTCTCAGTGGACCCTCTCACAACCAAGATGTAGTCTTGTCTGAGAAGCCACTGATTCCGAGGAGACAGATCTTCTCGAGCCAGCTCTTCTGGATGAGCTAATCTGCCACGTGGGTTCTTTGACCTCTGTGCACCACAAGCCTCCCACTGCCTTTGTGAAGGAAGTCATGGAATTCATCGCAAACACTTGCCAATACACCATGGGAGCACTGATATTGGTGACAGCCCTGTTGGTACCACCACTGTCACCAACCTCCAGTAGCCTCGGGTTATTCCCTCTCAAGGTGACTTTTAAACCTTGACCTCTGTCCCCCAGTCAATGTGCCATAGGTATCCTCCATGCAGGTGGGAGCAGTGGATCTCTTGGGAGGAGGACTAGATAGTCTTCTTGGCAGTGACCTTGGGGGGGAGCATTGAAGGACCTCCAGTGGTGGGACAATCCTTCATCCCATCATCAGTGCCTGCAACCTCTGCTCCTTCCCCTGCTCCTGCTGTAGTCAGCAGTGGTCTGAATGATTGATCTGAGTTCCCTATAGGGGTAGGCATGACACATGGTGGGTATGTGGCTCCTAAGGCTGTCTGGCTGCCTGCAGAAAAGACTAATGGCTTGGGGATTTCTGGAAAGTTGACTCATTGGCAGGTGCACATTTATATGGAAATGAACTTCACCAACAAAGCTCTGCAGTCCTGACAGACTTTGCAATCCAGTTCAACAAGAACAGCTTTGCCGTCATCCCCAGCACTGCTCTGGCCATTCATACACCACTGATGCCAAACCAGAGTATTGATATCTCCCTGCCTCTCAACACCTTGGGCCCAGTCATGAAGACGGAACCTCTGAATAACCTGCAGGTGGCTGTGCAAAACCATATTAATATCTTTTACTCCAGCTGCCTCATCCCACTCAATGTGCTTTTTATAGAAGATGGCAAAATGGAGGGTCAGGTCTTCCCTGCAATGCAGAAGGGTATTCCCAATGAAAATGAACTTCAGTTCCAGATTAAGGAATGTCATTTCAGTGCTGACACTGTTTCCAGCAAGTTGCAAAACAACATTTATACTATTGCCAAGAGAATTGTGGCAGGGTAGGACATGCTGTACAAATCTCTAAAGCTCACCAGTGGCATTTAGATCTTGGCTGAGCTATATATCCAGCCGGGAAATCCCAATTATACACTGTCGCTGAAGTGTAGACCTCCTGAAGTCTCTCAGTCCATCTATTAGGTCTATGACAGCCTTTAGAAAAACTAATAGACTCATCCAGTGCCCTCCGGCCACCCTGTGATCGGTGCAAGTGAAGAACTCTTACCGGAAGAAATTATATTGCTATATAGAATCCGAACCCCAATATACTGAGGGCACCCACCAAGGTAGTGACTAGTGTAACTTGTGCTAAATTAGGGCACAACCTGTCGAATAGTTTTAGCTTCCTGTGGTCGTTTGTTAATCACTGCTTCAATCACTTCCCGCCTCTTGCCCCCTGCTGCTGCTGTCTGTCCTCATTTGTGGGCTTCTCCATACTGGGCCGGTGGCTGGCATTTTTTAGTGTAGTTTGATATTTTGTAATTGAGAGCTCATTTCAAAGGCAGGAAAAGACAAAAATATTAAAGCAAGAGTAAGTGTCACTGAAACAGTAAACTGTACTTCATTCCTTTTCACAGGTGAATAATAGTCCATTGTGTAAATATACCACATTTCATTTGTCAGCTGATGGACATTTGGGCTGTTTGTACAGTTCAGTGTTATGAATAGTGCTGCTATGAATGTGTACTAGTTTTTGCATGGACGTATGTTTTCATCTCTCTTGGGTATATACTGAGAAGTAAGCAGAATTACCAGATCATATGACTCTATGTTCCACATTTTGATGAACCGTCAAATGTTTTGCCAAGTGACCTCATCATTTGACATTTCCAGCGGTAGTGAGTGCAGGTTCCAATTTCTCTATATTGTCCCTAACACATTTCTTTTTTATTATAACCATCCCAAGTGGATATGAAATGGTGGGTCATCGTGGTTTTGATTTGTAACTTCCTAATGATTAAAGACGCTGAACATCTTTTTATGTGCTTTTTGGCAATTTGTACACCTTCTTCAGAGAATGTATATTCAGATCCAGTACTCATGTTTTAATTGACTTATTTGTCTTTTTATTATTGAACTGTGAGAGTTCTTTGTGTATTCTGAATATAAGTCACTTACCAGACATGATTTTCAATATTTGTCCTATTTTGTGGGTTGTCTTTCCATTTTTTTCTTTTTTAAGTATTTTATTCATTTATTTTTAGACAGAGGGGAAGGGAGGGAGAAAGAGAGGAAGAGAAACATTAATGTGTCATTACCTTTTGCATGCCACCTACTGGGGACCTGGCGCACAATCCAGGCATGTTCCCTGACTGGGAATCGAACCGGCAATCCTTTCATTGACAGGTCCATGTTCAATCCACTGAGCCACACCAGCCAGGGCTCTTTTTATTTTCTTAATGGTATTATTTGCAGCATTAAAGTTTTAAATTTTAACGTAGTTCACTTTCTTTTTTTCTTCTTGTCATGCTTTTGGTATTATAGGTAATAGCCTATTATTTCACTTAAGGTCACAGATATTTATTCTAAGTTTTCTTCTAAAAATTCATAGTTTTTTACTTAGTATTTAGCCCATGTTCGATTTTGAGTTAATTTTTGTATATGGTATGAGATAGGAGTTTAACTTAATTAGTTTGCATGTGGGTATCCAGTCGTCTCAGCACCATTGGTTGATGAGATTATCTTTCCCCATTGCATTGCCTTAGCACCCTCATCAAAAGTCAAGTGTTGGTAACTATAAAAGTTTACATATGAACTCTTAATTCTGTTCCATCTATCAGTATATCTGTATTTATGCCAGTACTACACTGCCTTGGTTACAGAATATTTTGAAATAGAAAGATATAAGCCGACTAGTTTTGTTCTTCCTTTTTTAAGATTCTTTTGGCCATCTCGTGGTCTTTACATTTACATATAAATTTCTATAGGATCAACCTGTCCATTTCTGCCAAAAAATTGCATATAACAGTAAAGCACATTTTATTCTTTCTCTTTCTCTTCTGTCTTGTTATTAGACTCAAAATATATGTCATTGGCAGACATTCGTGTTATTCAAGATGCTGTGTTATTGAATAATGATTCCATATTCAATTCTCACCAAAGGAAAACATAGTTATAGTAGTCAAAATATCTTCAATATTATGGTTTTAAAGTTTTTGGAGCTTGAAAACTTACTAAGTATTGTACTTCAAAGGCTTTTATACTGTCTTGCTGACTGATTACTGAATAGGAATTAAGGTTACATGCTTGAGTTGAACATTTGATATTAAAAAGTCTGCTGATTTATTGTTGAAATGTTAATGATTTCCTTTCAAATGATGAGACGGGGATTAGAGTTTGCTCTTAGTAAGCACCTTTTCACAAATAATGTATTGTAGATGATAAAATATTGCTTTCAGTGAAAAATCAGGTTGTATATCATTGAGACTCCCTTTTTTCTTTTAAACTAATTTTTTTCAGCATTCAAAAGTTTCCCAGAGTCCTGTGGTTTTGAATAATCACACAGTAGAAAAACTGAGGAGAAAGAATTGGATTGATAACATTTTTTCCAGTAATGAGTGTCTTACTTACCAAATTCATTTAGACAACACTAACTGAAAACAAATAATGAGGCAGGCACTGTGCCTATCTTCAGGGATGGAGTGGGAGCAGAGCAGACGGACTCTACTCCATGACACTGGTCAAGTGGAGACTTTCCTCAAAGCTTGCCAGTTTAGTGCTGTGACCTGCACGTTCCTTCCAAGTCTCTCTGCATTCCTAGCAGTGTGGCCTTGGCCAACACATGTAACTTCTCTGAGTCTTACTTGCCTTGCATGTGTACAATGCGTAGGAGATTGTGAAGATTAGATGATATGATTCAACCACCTGGTGTGCAGCAGTGACATAGAAACAAAGAATGGATTAAGTATAGGGCACAAATCTTATGCACCCCTTTAAATTCCTTCAACTCCACATATCTTCCAGGACCCCAGCTACTCTACCTGTCAATATGGTACCCTAAACTCTGCTTAATCCTTTCATTCTGCTGCCTAAGTCCACCCAGAATGTGTTCTCTCTGCCTTGGCTGGCTACATACATACTTGGAGTTTCTGGTTTTATTCATCATTTCTGATTTTAGACAGAACACCACATACCAGGGTTTTAGATCTAACATCCCAAGAGGTCACTGAAGAGACTGGATGACACAGCCCGGGACTGTGGGGTTTTATTTCCTTGTGGGGAAAATTTGGCCATTGGGAAACATCAGTTGGGAGGAATCTGGACAGAGATCCTCTCTCCTTCCTCTTTTCTCAAGAATAATTTCTCCTTCCTCTCAAATGGAAAAATACCCAAGTAGATGTGCCGGCTGAGCAACATTCTGTGTCTTTTCATGGCTTGTGATGAAGCAGTAGGTAGTCATTTCAGATGACCTCACATTCTTTGCCAGGAATTCTCAGACACATTTCAGCAGAGTTCATGTCTAAATTGTATTGTCATTACATCCTTTCTTGGTTGAAGGATTTTTTTTTGTGTGTGTGTAGACATTGGGTAAGAAATTGTTAAGACCTTTAAGACATTGAGCAATTAATTGGTAAACTAATAAAAAAAAACTCATGTCTTGAATATGTTTCTGGAAGCCTCTTTTGAACAAGATCGGGCCAGGCTCTCTGGAAAGTAGGAAATGGTAACTCATGAAACATCCCAGCTGTTTGCTCCATCTCGGTGAGGAACTGTTCAAGCTAGAAAACTCAGACATCCTCACCTTCTGTTTTCCCTCACTTTCCAGATCCTAGGTATCACCCATGCTGGTCCATGGAACTCATTAATATTTTTTATCCAGTACCTTGATCTTTGTCCCATTATCAACTTATTTAGACTCCACTTACTACTCTTCTAGACAAAATCCTCAGAACTGTTCATCAGCTAGCGTCCAGTCTCACCCTACTTGAATCCATTTTCCAAATGGCAACCAGGTTAGTTTTTCTAAAACATATAAGGTAGATTATTTTGCTTCTCTGGTCCTCAATATCTTTTAGAGAAAGTCTTCAAGTTAAACTCATTCTATGACATCTGCCCCTCCTCTACCACTAAGGCACTGTAAGTCCTCACTTAACACCATAGATAATTCCCTGGAAACCATGGATAGTTCAGATGAAACCGCATATACCAAAACCACGTGTACCACAGGCTAATTAATATAAACAAGAGTGAAGTTCTGCAGCATATTTCTGGTCACAAAAACTTCAAACTTCCAAATAACCCCTAATATGTTTAGTATTAAACATTGAAATAAAAGTGAACTTGACAGACATTTAAGAAAGATGATAAGCCAGCTTGACTGAAGGCTGAGGTGAGTGTAGTGCCATGGGGTTGGCCTGAGGGTGCAGAGCCCACAGCTTGGTGGTCCTTCTCCTGCCAGGGAGACTGGGCACTGGGAAAGTAGTCACTGTCTTTGTTGCAGCCTCACCTGCCACACAGCCCCCTGGGCCATCCAGTTGGGTCCTGGAACCCATGGGTCCTGTTGCCTGCAGAGATGGCTGCCCTGGGGCCTGGAGTGGGCTCAGGGGCAGTGCCAGGCAGCTGCCATGGGGAAGCACTGCTGGAAGGCTCCAAAGGAAAGTGGGGTCGCTGCAGTGGTGAAGGATCCAAATATTTTAGAATGTGCTCAGGCGGTGAGCGTTTAACTAGAGAGTCTGAGGACCTAGTAGAAAGTGATGAAGGGGAAAGCCCAGGAAGCAGTCATAGGCCTCTTACTGAGGAAGAAATTATTGACCTAAGAGACCTGAGCCATTAGGATTCTATTGCTAAAAAACAAAAGGATCTCATTTTCAGAGAGAGAGAAACGTTGATTTGTGCTCCACCTATCGTATGCATTCATCGGTTGCTTCTTGTGTGTGCTCTGACCAGGGGTGGAACCCACAATCTTGGCATATCTGGATGATGTTCTAACCAACTGAGCTACCCAACCAGGGCCCCAAAAGATCTTGATATGAAAATTAGAAAAGAACTGACCTACAAGAAGAGAAGCGAAGACTAAAAGAAGCAGCTTTATGGGCTGCACGGTGTGCAGTAGGCAGGGTAGCCCAGCAGCAGAAGCTCTGGGAGGAAAGGCCAAGTGCTGGGCCTGGACTGCGCTCCCACAGTGCAGAATGTCAAAGCTCAGGACCCGGAGAGGACTTCGAATCTTGTTTGCTAAATATAAAGTCACCGTATGAAGTTTTTCTACGTAACAGACTTTCATCGCAATACCACAGTTTTGACACCAAATACAGAAACAATCGTGATTTAATGACCCAAACCAAATCAGGTAGTGGGAATGGTGACAGCAGCGAGAGGGTAAAATTTGGTGACTCTGCTTAGCAGTTAAGACCAAAGGATGCTAAGAAAGGATGCTAAGAATCAGACCAAAGGAATGTAGAGGCTGTGGTGAGCCTTCTCTCAGGGAGGTGGAAACCATGTTGTAAGTGCTCTTAGAGAGGACTGGGCATGGTGGGCTGTGTCTGAACTGCTTCAGTATTCAGTGCAATTTCGTCATCTGCCCCCTGTTTCAAAGACAATTTAATCATTCTGTCATGTTATCAATTACACTTATTTTAACTCTTTCGTAGCATCCCTGTTCGGTCTTCATAGATTTTTACTTTTTAGGTTTATTTAGTATGTTTTCATGAGCTTATTTCAGCAGCTAACTATGAAAATATTAAGGCATTTTGCGTTACTGCTCAGCAGATGTAAGAGCATATGAGGACGGACTGCCAAATGCAGGTTTAGAAAAATGTTCCCTTTCCAACATTTTTTATTCCTACAACTGATTTAAACTTTATTATCTAATAGCCGTCACAATTAATTTTAGTAGATGACTCTAAATAAACTATCAAGTATCATTTTCCTTCTGCATTTATCCCACATCCAAGTACGATAATGTTGATTTTGTCTGAAACAAAGGATATGATGTGATAAAATACACTTTCAGAGTTTGGACACTTAAAGTTGGTAATCAAACGTAATACTGAAGAAAATAAGTATACTTATGTTTTCACTTCCTTCTACATGCACTATAAATGAATATTGACTTTAAATTAATATACATTATAAATTTATACATGTCATTTTTAAAACTTTTATATTTCCAATTACTGATCTTAGAAAGATTTTACCCTGAGCATGTTCCCTATGCATGATTTAGTGAGAAGGGAAAATCTAAAAAGGTAAAATGGGTATTGCAAAGTAAATAAAATCCTTTCTCGTATGGAAAGATCTATTATTTTTATTTAGCTTTCCTCTGTCTTGTAATATAAGGTGCATTTATAGGATAAAGCTAAGTTTATCTACTTATATGTATAAAACTACTTTTTGTGATGTACAATGAACCTTCTTAGCTCTAAAGTTCAGTTATCAATTTAAAAGGCCAAGAATATAAGACACTCTCTAACTGCTTCCTGATTTTGCTGAGGGTTGATATGATTTCAGTCAGCAAACTCTTTTGAGTTTTTCCTTAGTGTTTTTTCTTTTTGTTGCAAAAATGACATTGCATATTCTCAAAAATACAGGAAGTTCCAGATGTAAATAGCAACTGAAAGTTCTTGCTGTTCTTACATTAAAAAAATACTGTAGTCCTTTCAATAGTTGTACTGGTAGGTGGGCAATGACACAATTTCATCTTTTTTAAAATCTCATAGAAATACATATGACACTTTAAGTAATATTACTTATTTCTGGTTTAGCATAATTTAAGTTGTAGCTATATCATGGAAAATATTTTAAAGGTAATCTATATCCACACTGCCTGTGCTATACTCTTTGAAGTTTATATACATCAGATGTATATTTTTGGTTTGGCATAAGCTACTATTGTATTTTCTTTGCATTTTGTTCTTAAAGGAATGGTAACTTCTTAAGGATTGTTAATAAACACAGTTTTACATTTAAAAACTAAAAAGAGAAGATGATAAAAACCAAGTAAGATAATTATTTTCCAACCTACTTATTCCAGTTAAGGGTCATGGGGGCCAGAGCCTTTCCTGGAAGCTGAGGCAGGACCCAACTCTGGAAGGACGGCTTTCTATGTCAAGGCCACTCACACACACACCCCCACTGGCACCCATACCTACTCACACTTAGGAATGAGAAGTATCTGCAGCAACCTTCTCTGGAATTATTTTTCTGCACAGAAGACTTGTCTCCTCAACCCTACTTATTGGTTTCTTCCCTCATTTGTTTATATCAGTGTGGGCTGTGTATGGTGACTTTCCTCCAAAGGGTAAGGTATGGAAGTGGTGGGCAGGAGTTACCTCACAGCGGAGAAGCTAGACAAACCCTTTCCGAGCCAGGTGAGAAGGTGAACATCCATTCAGCATATTGAAAGTAGGTAGCCTGGATATCATGTGCTAAAAATGGCACTTTACCTATGTGATCTTCCTTCCCCAAACTCATAATCCCTGTTTAATCATGAGACCGCCTCAGACAAATCTCATTTAAGAAGCATCCTACAAAATACCTGACAAACACTCCTCAAAACTGTCAAGCTCATCAAAAAACAAAGAACTGGCACAGCCAACAGGAGCCAATGGAGACATGTGACTCAATGTGATGTGGTATCCTGGATGGAATACTGGAACAGAGTAAAGACATTAAGTAAAAACTAAAGAAATCTGAATAAAGTGTGGACTTCAGTGAATAATAATGTATGAATATTGTTTCATTAACCTCGCCTCAATTTTTCTGTAAAACTGTAAATTGCTCTAAAAACCACAATCTAGTCCTGGCCAGGTGACTTAGGTGGATGGAGCATCATCCATACACCAAGAGACTGCAGGTTTGATTTCCTGTCAGGGCACATACCTAGGCTGTGGGTTCAATCCCTGGTGGGTTCCATACGGGAGACAACCAACTGAGGTTTCCCCCTCCCTCTCTCTCCCTCTCCCCCTCTCTCCGTCTCCCCCTCCCTTTTTCTCCCTCTCTCCCACTCTCTTTCCTCTCTCTCCTCTCTCTTTAAAATCAATATACATATTCTCAGGTAACGTAAAAATAAAATAAAGTAAAAACAAAATCCAAATTTATTTTAAAAGGTTTCATTGTCTTCCAAACACAAAAAAGAAAAATAGTTCATTGACTGTTCAGATGAAAGGCAGGGTCCCAGTGCTCAGATAGGAGGAGGGACTATGTGCTGTGATGGGGAGAGACCCCAGCAGAGTCATGCCCCAGCGAGCCAGCCCCCCGCATTTCCTGAGTTCCTAAAGGCTTTCTGAGCTTGAGCTAGTAAAGGCCTCTTTGAGGATCTAGGCCTTATGTATTCAGAAGCCTGAGAAAGAGGGGAAGCAAAAAGTGTGGAATTCTACTATTGCTTCTGTTTCTTCTCAGGGCGCATTTAGCTGTATAGCAATTTGATTATGTTGCACTGAAGTTAGAGCTTTGCCTTCCCTTTCATGGTAAAACCAGTTCTTCAAGCTGACAGGTTAGCTGGTCAGCCCAAGCTAACCTTTTTCTCCTCTCTCATTCTTGCTGGGTTGGATTTAAGTTATCTCAGAATTTGCATCATATGTTGATGGTGGGTGTTGGGTTGTAACTGTGGGTAGTGTTTCTAGTGCCAAGAACTGGAGTGCTAAAACTGGGCAAAAAGTTTGTTTTTACTTGAATTTTTTTAATATAACACAATTATATATGTTATATACTGTATATATTTGATACATAGAAATATAATACAACATTATGGAGTGCGAGAGGGCAATATAACATTCATATACTCATCTTCCAAATGTAACAAATATCAGCAGTTTGTCATACGTGTTTCAGATATTTTAAGAAGAGAAAAAATGTTAAATATATACCCCCTAAAAAGCACTACAAAAATAGTCACACCAAAAATTGCATTCTAAGAATGTTTCACTGTATCTCAAATCAAGTAGGAAGTTAATATGCTCAGCCTTAAGGAAAGAAAAATAAAAATTGTAGTACAAAGCACGGAGAAATAGGAAAGTACTAGAAATGTGTACTTTTAAGAGGAGGGGAAATATCACATGTTTCCTCTTATAGTGTCAGGAAGTAATTTACTTGAAAAAATATGGAAAGACTAAGCCACACCTCGAGTCTGTTTCCTGGAACAGGACAATCGCGCGCGCGCGCGCGCGCACACACACACACACACTGGCTTCAGTAATTTTTCTCCACAGAATTTCCAAAATCAGTGAGAGGCCAAACACACTTTGTTTCTGATTTCTTTGGCTCGTATATCTAAACAAACATCACCTTATCATTTACTATCATATTCCTTGATTTAGACGGTTGAAGGCCCTATTACATAACTCCATAGTGCTGTTAAGTCTTATAAATAATCACTTTATAATTTCATATCTTATAGCCCCAACTGGGTTGCAAACCCTTTAGCAAGACTTTGGGTGTTAGTATGATGTCAGAGCCCTAGCACTCAGGAAACTGAAAAGTTATGTGCACTGTAAATCTTCAGTGAATGCATGCGGTATGCTTAAATAAACTGATATTTAAATTTTTTTTCAGATTTTATTTATTTTCAGAGAGAGGGACAAGGAGGGAGACAGCTGGGGAGAGAAACATTGATGTGATGGAGACAACCAGTTGGTTGCCTCTCACACACCCCCAACTGGGGATCTGACCCGCAACCCGGGCAGGTGCCCTGACTGGGAATCGACCCAGCATCCTTTCTGTTGGTAGGCCAGTGCTCAATCCACTAAGCCACAGTGGCCAGGGCTAAACTGGTATTTTTAATGTATGTATTATAATTAGTGATTTGTTTATATTTTTAAATTTCCTGTTAAATCAGAGTCAATGCCCTCTATTCCTGAGACCATCACTAAATTCTATTAATTTCAAAAAGCCCATCTCCAGTCCATCATTCTGGAAGAAGCCTTTCAAGCCTTCCCAACCACAGACATTGATGTTTCCAACCCATACAGATCACTTAGAACCTTTGGAAATGACTCATGTTTTCCTTTAGGTAGGACATTGTGCTTACCTTTTAGTTACATTGTAACTTACATTTTCACATTTGTAGCTTTTGTCACCATACTACAGGGTGGGGCAAAAGTAGGTTTACAGTTTTTCATATAAAAAAACCCAATAATTAATAAATAATAATACAAGAATAAACTCTGTGTTTCTCATACTCACAACTGTGAACCTCTGGCTACATCAGTGTAGGCTGTGCTCCTGAGTCACTTGTGTAGTCATCTCAGGACAACAGGAAACCATCTCAGCTCCCACTCCATTCCAAGGATGAGATTAAGGGAGTGCACCGTCCTTTCCTCCGAGAGGTGTTGGGGGAATGATGCCAGGAGTAGATGGGAAATTCCTCCCATGGGCCGGGAAGTGCACTGGCTCCTCAGGGAGGTCTGTTAACTCCTTCAGAACAAAAGGGCCCATCTTATGAGGGCTTTCTTATGCAAGGAGTTTTCTAATATGTGAGTCTATAGAAATCACAGGAATTTGTTGAAAATGCAGATTTCCCAGGTCCCATTTGCTAGGGGACTAATTTGTTACGGGTAGTGCTCAGGAACCCACATTTAACAGTCACGATTCTCCTCCTTCCCATCAAACTGATGCAGATAATCCTCTGGCCCAAATTCTGGAAGAATTGTCAGGGTACCAAGAATTCTTGTCTCTAAATGTGTCAGCACCTTTCTTGGCAGAGCCAGGTAAGTCCAAAGCCACCTATAATATTGATTGGGCTGGTAGGATGACACCCTTACTGCTGCGGCAACATGAGTTCTAGTAGAACCAGAAGCAATAAACAGATATGGTCATTTAAATCCTCTGCAGTTTAAAAGATGGACTCATCGCCCTTTTCTTGGGGTTGCGTGACCATCCAATGAGCAGGTAGGGAGGGCTGTACTGCTAATGCCTAAACAACACGATTGCATCAATAATAAAATAAAATAAAAAATGAACTTAAGACCCCCGAATTCTGTCTAAGTCTAGATGACACACATTGAGAGTGTTTCAGGATACGTCCAGGAAAAGAAGATCAAGATGGGGAAGAATTTAAAAACTATGGCACATGTGGAGTGGCTGAAAGACCAGAAGGGTCTGGAAACCATGGGAAGGCTGCACGGAGCTGCAGTGGAGCCGTCCTAACGTGGGTGGGAAGGGGGCACTCATTCTGCGTGGCTCTGGGAGGTGTAGCGTATTCATCCCTGCAGAATGGGACCCTGACCCATTCTGGGACTGTGACATCCCCACATGGAGTGCATCCGACACAGTGATTTGTCTCACAGCATCACCGTGACCACAGTGACATGAACAGTAGCATAAATAAATTTAAATGGTGATCAGAATGTGGTTAAATCTTTAAAGTGTCGACAAACCCTTCACTCTGTAGTAATTCCAAATCGTCCTTGTGCCTTTCCTCATTCCACCTCCATGTCTTCTTCATTCACTCAGTTTCCACTCTCTCAAGTATCTATCTCCCCTCCCACTTCTCTGCCTGGTGTTCAATTTATTCTTAAAATTAGGCAATTCCTCTAGGAAGCTCTCCTCAATTTCCAGACAGAGCTCTTGTGATTCTGCAGGTCTTGTGAGTGAGGCGCTAACTAGCCCTTTGTTTCTGCCTGTCTTTTCAAGGGTGTTTATAGAAACAGCAGCCTCGGAAGATGAATACAGTGCCTCCCTCTGAGGGACGTGACAGACTTGTTTTCTGTGTGGTTTCAGAGATTCAGGTTCCCTAAACTCAGGGGCCTCAGCTGTGACGCACGCCCACTGCTGGTGCAGGCTCCACGTGGCTCCCTCTGTGTCACCCTCCTGAGAACTGCTGGATAATGGGAAGGGATGCAGACATGTACTTTGGTTTGTGTCGTGAGTAACAGAGTCTTTTGTCATCGATCCAGGAGAATGGTGTCTTCTGCCAGTAACCATGAAGCTGTGTCAGATAAATTCATTAGGTTACAAGGAGGGTAAAATCTCAGATCCTTCACAGCTCTTGATAATGGTCTCCCAATGGCTCCTTTTATTATAGTAGTAGCCATCTCTTATATTAAAATTATTAGCTTATATTGTGAGACCCTCTAGGGAAATAAGTGACCATTCCTGATTCATCTTTGCTTTCCCAGTATCTAGCACATGGCTAGAACTTTCATAAGAGTATCCACTTTTAAGAACATGTGAACTTTCAAAAGCCTATATGTCTAAGTCTATTTGCTTCAAAGTTTAAGCTGTTTACCGAATAATAGCAGTGTGTGTGGCGGTGGAAAGCGTTGCTGTGCTTTTGCTTTTTACCCCTACTTCTCGCTGTAAACAAAGTTAATCCTAGATGGACAGATGCTATTACAAATAAAAGAATAGAACTTCTCTGTTAAAATACAGAACTTCTTTATAACCTTGAAGTAGGCAAAGTTACATAAATAAAATTCACTCAAAAGTACTATCCATAAAGAAAAACAAAGATACATTGGACTGCATTATAACTTAAAATGTCAGTTCAGGTGAGGAGCAGGATGACAAATGATGACCCCCACGGAAAGCTGCTACCTGATGACTCTTGGAAGAGATTGTCTTCAACACCACAGGCATAACACATTGAACGTTGTAGAGATACACAAATAGTTGAACTTAAAAGAAGCTTTACTGGCTTTATGTAAAAAAGGAAACATTTTTAACTTAAAAAATGAGAATGTCCGTTAATGAGAAGACATCACTAAGGCAGTGAAAAGACAAGTGACACAATGGGAGAAGATATTTGCAAAAGAAATAGGTCAGAAGCGTTTGTATGCAATATAAAATCATAGAAATGAATACAAAACATCAGATGATGCAATAAAAAAGGGCAAAAGACATGAGAAGACACTTTACAAAAGGAGGTATTCAAATGTCCAATCAATATAGGAAAAGGTACTCAACTTTATAGGTTTTTACAGAAATGCCAATTAAAAACAATTTAAACACCATTTCACACTTACATAAATGGCTCAAATGAGATAAGCAACTACAAGTGCTGTCAATATTGCGGATCAAGCTGCATTCTCCTACCTGCTCATGGTGGGAGGGCACGCTGGGGCAGGTGCTTCAGCATACTTCTGGGCAGTATCTGGTAAGATGAACATGAGTATTCTCTATGACCCAGCAGTTTCATTTGTGCAAACATACCCAGAAGTAATGCATACAGATAATCATTATAAAATATATATGAAAATGTATGTGGTAGAATTATTTATAATAACCTCAAACTAATACCAACTCAAATGTTCATCAAGAGTAGAATAAATATATAAATTCTAATGTTTTCATGCAATAACAGCGAATCATATACAACAATGTGGATGATTTTCACAAATATAATATTGAACAAAAAAGCCAGTATATGCTGTATTATTCCATTTATGTAAAATTTAAAAACAAGAAGAATAATCTGTGTTATATAGCAGGATAGCAGATATTCTTAGAAGGGTAATTCCTTTTAAGGGGCATGAAGGTGTTAGTAATGTTTTACTTTTTGATTTGGGTGCTGGTTACATGGTATATTCATTTGTAAAAAAAATTATTAAGCTCAAAACTTGTATATGTGTTACATTTTAACAAAATGCATACTTCAAGAAATGTTGCTGAAGAAAATACCTACATGTTTTATTAAGTTA
>PVKM010029014.1:0-17978 GCA_004027735.1 Carollia perspicillata
GGCGGGACTTCTTTCAGGAAAGGCTGGCAGTTTTTAAGTGGTCGGGGCCTGCTCAGGAATTGACACCAACGAAGAACAGTGGAGTCTAGGACAGGTGTGCAAGTGGAGGCCACAGCATTAGGTAGGTGAAAACCAATAAAAGTCATGAGAATGAATGAGATGCTCTTACCGGAAGGAAAAACGAGTTTTGCTCACGCAGAATCGCCACCTGATTATTTGAGGCAGAAAGACTTGCATTTGATGTATTGGTAGATGGAGAGATTGTCTTCTCTGAGTCACTCAGGAAAAACTGCAAAGAAAACGTTTGTGTTTCAGTGCATTAGGTCAAAGGGGAACGGAGGGTTAGTGGGTGGCGCTGAGTTTATTGATGCCTGTGTTCCTTCCGCACAGTGAGCAGGACTATGTGGGTGACCCAGCGTCTAGGCCTCAGGTGCTAGTAGCTACCTCTGCTTTGGAAACTCGGGGAACTTCTACTGAATAAGTAAATGACTGTTTATGGTTGTGCTATACACTTAAGAGTGAGTTACAGGACTGCAGGATTGATGGTGAAGAACACACAAGCCCCTCTATTAAATATTAACTTAAAATGTACAAAGCCCAGGGCAGAGGGCTGGTTTAGAATTACATCTGAGGCTGCTGTCACCACACACACAGACACTCAACTCTCTGCCCCGAAGTCAGAGCCTTCAGAATGTGTCTGCAGTATCTTCACCATCTTGGTTCAAACATTCAATGAGTCAATGGAGTTTTATGAGTTTTTGATTTCAAGAAAAAAAAAGAATTTTATGGGCAAAATGCAATAACTGGTATCAACATCTTATCTATTATTTGTGAGAGCTTGGCAGCTCAGGATCACAGGGGATTAAAATTCAGAGGATAGATGCTCTAAGCAATGTTGAAAAAAGGGTCTTAATTTTTTTCAAAAAGTAATCTTGAGAAAATAAAGATGATTAATACTTATGCAATGGCCACCAATATCAGCCCCCAGAAAGACGGTGTCAATCTGTTAGCAAGATAGGATAAATTTGATCTCTCTGTGTGTCTCTGTCTCTCTGTCTCCCTTTCTCTATATGTCTGTCTCTTTCTGTTTCTCTGTCTCCCTCTGTCTATGTCTCTGTCTCTCTCTTTTCAGAGCAGCCTTAGAACAGCCTGTTTGAATGACAAAGGATCAGTCACTTTCTGCACCATGGCTCAGGGTCAGAGGAATGTTTAATAAAGACAGACCAGAGAATTACTGGGACTGGTTTCCCTTTACAGGAAGAAATTCATCTCAACCAGAGAACTATGGCATTTTCTGCAGAGGGCTTGCCATATACAATATAGTCAAGGTTGAAAAAGTAAAAAATACCTGTACAGTTTCTATGGTTGCTTTTGTTTGCTTTCTTCCTTTTGTTTATTTCCTTTGATGGCAGAGTTCTTGCCAAATATTTCTAATCTACGTAGGCAGACAGAGGCATTTATTTACTCTATTTTTATTTCCTCTTCAGATTCTAAAATGGTACTAGATACAGTGTTTTTACCCATTATATCATGTGATAAAATTAAAATGCTGATTTGAAAAATCAAAGAAATGTAGTAGATTTCTTTATTCCCTACTGAAGAATTTGTCAAAAATGTCAAACCCATGGTTGAACTATAAATGTGCTGTTTTTTAAAAAAGCTGTATTAGAAAAATAATTGAACTGCATAATAGCTTGGCAAACATTGGATTTGCTACGAATTTAGGTTTACTAGATCCCGAATAAAATGGATTTAAATACTAAAGAATCAAGAAATGATAACGAGAAGGAGACATTTTAGTTTGTACGTTACTGGTCTTAAGCACCTGGAATCTTAAAATTATTACCAAAAACATCTTGATTATATCACTTTACAGAGGAGAAAATAAATTCCTGTTGTACAATGAGTAGAAGTATGTCCTGTGAAAATTTTGTCTTGCAATGAGGCTGCACAATAAATATGATGATTTAAATTTGAAAAACAATAGAGAACTGCAATCACTATAAACAACAATGTGTCCTTAACCCTCTTCTGCTAACTCTCTCTAGTGTTTATCATCTACGTCCCAAATCAAGAAACTCTCCATTCCATGTGGCATCATACTATGATTTTGAACATATTTCTCCCACGCTGTCCTCTTAGTCACTTCAAAACAACAAACTCAAGGCATCCCTTACATCTCTCTCTCCCCCTGCCCTTCCAGGTTAAACAGCCACAACTTTCTCCACAGAGTGAATTTATAATAATCATAATTATTTGGTGAACTCCTGTATAGACCAATTTAACTTTCTACAAACTTTGTCATAATTGGGAAAATTATACCCTCATCCTGGACAAGATATCCTAATAAAGTGCTAATGAACACTGCCTAATTCTACCTTTACTTCCAAATTTTACATTTATCAGGAAATTTAAGAGATCTCAGAATTATGTTACTCAAGTAAGATTACACAATGAGTGTGCAATTTAGTATTATTTTATGCTTGATGACATCATTGCATTTGTCACTTGGGTGAAATTAGGAGTCCAGATAGACTACCAGTTGCCAGCTCCCTGTCTGTATGATTCATAAAGCTGTTAGTGATTTTATTCTCTGGGAAGTTTTTCATGAGAGATTGCAGACTGATACGGGCAGTCACATGATAACAGTCAAAATGTCAGAAAAAACAGGCAGAGGATTTGAGCTTCTCAGACATGATTTTGAACAGTCCGCAGGAAACTGAAATGGAATGAAACACGCAGGTCATTGGCACTTTGATAAAACTCCATATTTGATAAAAAAAAAAACGGGTAACTCTTTTCCTCCACTTCTTATCGGGGTGTTTGATGTCACGTGGGTGAACATCAGGTGTTTAACATGTCTGGTTAAAACCTCACCAAAGTTATTTATTTATTTTAAATAAAACTGACCTGATATTTTGTCATTTGTATTATCATTGTGTATTGAGATTTTAAAAGCCACACTGGTCCTGTGGACCCCATAAGTGCTGTTAAAATGTAGGTGTCCTCTCCCCTGAATGTGGGTGTGTGACCTGGGAGCCCACGTCCCTTGCATGGTGCCTCACCGACGCTCAGTTTGGAATAGGCAGCGTCCGATGCATCAGCACCCATGGTGACATGTATGGCCCAGGGGTAGTCACAGCACCTTACAGCGTGGCTGGGGACACAGGACCCTGTGTCTGCCTCATGTGGTCATAACTCAGGAGGACATTCTCCATGAATCCTCAGATGTGCCCAAAGCCGGCACCCTCACGAACAAACCCTTCCCCTTCTGGGATTAGTAAGAAATTATAAGGAAGCTCAATAGTTCCTTCCTAGTAAGGGAAAATTATTTCCTCTCTGTACCAGCTGTCGGCTTTCATACTGTTTTATGATGACTTTTTGAAATAAACATAAGAGGAGCAGCTGATGGAAGAGAACCACTCATTTCAGGGCCCCGGTTACCATGGAAAACATCATTTCTCCGCACTGGTGGGGCAGACGCCTGCTGAAGTGGTTCTAATTTCCTCTGCACCGCGGGCCCAGAAAAGGTCATCTTGCTCAGCCCTGGCCCCACAGCCTGGATGGCCACAGACGGTCGCTCAGGACGCGTGGCAAACCCTTATCTCCTCCCTCTCTCAGACACCACCCACCATAATTTTAGCCCGACTTCCCTCTGCCTCGCTTGGCAATAAATTTCTTTGTGAGGAAAAAAGTGGCTCTGGACATCATCTCTCCAGTACTGAAGATGTATTTCTTCTCTCTTAAGGGATCACAGTTACTGTAAAAAATATATCTCCTCAATGCTCAGCTCATGAAACATTTAGACAGTGACCCAACTGCCCATCAATTGTTGCTAATTATCCTATGTGAAATAAAATTAGCTTCCAAATCAGATTTGTTTCCCGCTTAGATTTTGTCATTAAAAAATTAGGTGATAAGTCCTGGTTTTTTAAGGTCAAACCGGATTTTACTAACACAGTTTCTTTCTCAAAGGGTTGTGTGCTTAACTGTTCATTCATTCATTCTTTCATTTAGTAACTATTAAGTAGCCACCCCTTATATGAAAGGCACTTTCCTGGGACCCCAAAAAACAGGGAACAAAAGACCTTACTCTTCAGTGTGTGATGTCGTGCTAAATGTCTTGTTCTCATAACTTGTACATGCTGCCAATGGAGGAGGTCAGCTTTCGGGAAGTGTGTTTTATTGGCTCTGTGCCTTCACAGGTGAGTGAACACACTCTTGAGGGATAAGAATGTTTAATTATAAGGGGACTGTGGCAGTCACCCCTTGGAGGGCAATGGAACACAGTGTGTCTGTCAGAATCACTCAGAACTCGAGCTAGTGAGCACTGTGGTCCTTAAGTGTTTCCATCCCAGGCCCTTCATGGTGGAGTTTACTTCTGACCCAGCTGTCTCCTGCAGCTTTAATTTCCCAAACTCCTCTTTGAGCCTGTCGGTTGCTCTCCTGGGTCTGGGAGCAGCAGGGATAATGCACAGTGGCAAGTTACCAAGTGGGACGTGAGGAATGCATTTTAGGAAGCGCACTCAGGTTTCTACAGGCTCTCAACCCCCCCTGCCCTTTGCCTCTCTGTCTTTCTTCCTCCTCTCTGCAATAACCATAACATTGTTTGTGCAGAAAGGTTAATATCCTAATGGCTACTAACACAAGTGCAGACAGACTTCCAGGAAAGCCCCCTGTCTCAGTCTTGTGTCCCTATCTCATGTTCCCTGCCCTGTGCTCTGATGACAGCCCTGGAGCCACAGTGAAAATTTCCTTGAGTCCTCACACAGAAAACGTGCAGGTCTGGGCTCACTGAGTACTTGGGTCCTTGCATTTTTAAAGTCTCTCTAAACCAGGGTAGTTCTAGCGGGAGTTCCTTATGGTCCCAATGTGGCAGTTTTCCAGCTGTCTTCCAGTCTGTGATGATTAAGCTCTTGTTGGAAACAAATGATGTCATGGTCCAGGTATGCCTGAGCCCTAGAAGATGGGCCCCACCCCTGGGGGGAGGTGTCACCATGCCTGCAGTAGAAAGACAGGCCTCAGGTGCTGTGTATGTCCAGGAGGGGGGGATAAATAGCATAGTATCACCCACTAATTTTGCAGAAGAGCAAGATGGGGCCCAGGACAATGGACTTCCCAAGGTGAACTTGACATATCAAGACACCTCCACATAGGAACAAAGACCAAGGGCCAGGAGATCTTTTGGAAAGCTGGCTAGCTGTGTGTGTTGACCTGCTGAGCCTTCTGCCCTCAGGCACCATCAGTTCTAACTACCAACGGGGGCAGACCTTTCTCCTGAGTCAAGCTCTGACATTATGCAGGGGGCAGAGGTCATACCTTTCACTGGCCCACGTCTGGGGAGAGGCCCGCCTCAGGGCCCGGCCTCATGTCCTTTCTCAAAAGAGCTCTCAGAGACAATTGGGACACGCGGTCAGGTGAGGTGTGGCGAGCCAGCATGCCTGTCCCCTAGTCGACCATGTGAAAAGACACAGAGGAATCCCCATACCTACCTCCTCACAGGGCAGGAAGTAGGAGGAGGGGGAGGGCAAGCTGTGGCATCTCTCGGACACCCACTTTGCAAGTGTCCTTAAGATCGACTTCAAGGCAGAGTGAAGCAGATGAGAGGCTATGCTGACCCTGCAGCTGGCAACCCAGCTCGTCTGCCTTCTAGTTGGCATCACTCTCACCAGAATCTCCAGGCGTGTGTCAGGAGAAGCTGTTCTCTCTATAGTATAATGTTGAGAATTGAACCCACGTAAACATCCAAGGTCCTTATCTACTTCTTCAGCCTTATATTTGATTACTTTTTAATCCAAACGTCTACCCTGTTTTTAGCCCTGGAAGTTAAATGCCTCCTTTCCTTCTCATCTCTCATCTACCATCTACAGAACTCCTTCTACCCATCCTTTGCCGTTCAGCCCAGCAGGCCTGCTGTCCCTTCCCCTTTCCCCCTTGTCTCCTCTCTGCACGCTCTGACCGTGGCCCTCAGACTCTTAATGATGGGTTTACCTGCTGTCCGTCTCCTAGACTCCACTATGATGCCTGGAAGGCAGAGAACTGTCTTCAGGCTCTGAGCTTCTATCGATGTACCAGACACATGTTTATGCTCAGTACATATGTTTTTAGTAGAGTGAATGCTGTCTCATTTCTGAATACTAGGTGTTATCTTTTAGTATATAAACTTTATCTTCTTTACCTGATTTTATGCTTCTGGAGGGCAAGGACTATCCTCACAACACCCTGAAGCTCCAATACCCAGTAATGCAGCCAGCACTGATATATCACACTTTATGGTTGATGATGGTGATGTCAGAATAATGGTAAGGACGTGTCTCAACGTGCATTGATTGCCTACCTGCCTATTTTTAAGAATATACCAGTCATGATAATACCAATACAGTAAGAGAGATCATTGGTTAAATATTTACAAAATGCCTGGGGCCATCTTAAGTGTGGTAGAAAATCAGCTCATTTACCCTGAAAACCACCTTGGCAGAGAAGCATCAGTTCTGATTTCTGAGAGAGGAAAAGGCAACTTATGGAAGTTCAATAAAAAATCTTGAAAATCACACCACTGGTCAGGTTGGAGCTGGTGTTCGCTATCAGGACTTCTATGCTGCAGAGCAGGACACCTCTGCCACTGCACTGTCCTTGATTTGATGCCTCTGTCACCTCTCTGATCATCCTGCTGACAGTCCCTCTGCCCTCTGGCACTATCAGTACTGAGCCCTCTGCCCTCAGGGCTCAGTGTCCTTCCTGCAGCCCAGAGCCACCAGGAGCAGGACAGTGGGAAACCGCTGGGAGGAGCCTCCCCTCTCAGGTGGCTCCCCTGGAAAGCATCCTTTTTCTCAGAGAGGCTGCCGCCACAGCAGTGGATGTTGAATTTAAAGGGCAGAGAATGGTGCTGCCAAAGAAGCTACAGGAAAGGTTTCAAAACTCTGCTAAGACAGGCATCAGAGAAAGAAGCCCCTGCTTGGCGGGAGCCATGACTCACCATGTTGAACACGGCCATGGTTAAAATGATGGCCGTGGTGATGACCGTGAGGGAGATCCGCGGCCAGGGCCGGTTGGCAATGATGCCCGAGGACTTCAAAAGCCACAGGAGAGAGGCAGAAGCCTTTTTGCTGCATTGCTAGGAATAGAGAGAAAGGGAAAAAATCCATTGTTATTTTGTGTATTCTCAAGTTTCTTAATGATACTTAAAACCACAAGATGAACTAACACTGTTCAGAGATTAAACAAGTAGGCTCCATCCTCCCCTGAGGGCTCCCACCAGGTTACAAATCTTGTTGTATTATGGTGGCATCGTTGTTACAGAGTAAAGACAAGTTAATTACATTTGTATTACAAATTACAAATTAATTACATGATAAATGTAAGTTATGCTTCTGTATCTTTTAAAATAGACCTGAAATTACGTTTCTTAAAAAAATCTGGTAAAGAAAAATTATGTCTATTAATTAAACCATTGTGAGGGATGTTCTGGGTTTGCTTTATTCTTAAAAATATTAGCACTGCAATATGTTAAATACCAATCTAACAATTAAATGAGATTCTGTAATACAAAATGAGAGGTGGATAGGTAAGTTTAAAGGACCAGGCCACTGGCCCAGCATCAAACCCCCATAGCTGTAAGACTTTCTGCAAGTTAATTATCCTTTCTGATTCTCCTAGGTCCTTCTCTGATTTCTCCCAGAGCCGTCTGGGAACAGGAACTGCCCTGGACTCCAGGGGCTGCCAGGGGCTGAATCACTGGCTGGTAGCGGGATGTGCACACAGTGGGGTTTGGAGATCATTTTCCCTGCCAGCAACAGCAGAGGAGCCAGATTTGTGTCTGGGCTCCTAGGTCCCCTCCCAAGAGCAGGGTTTGGATGGGTAGGGGTGGTGTCATTAAATATGTCATCCAATAAGATGCCCTTTAATGCTCTGAATATGCATTGTCTTGGAGGGTCACAGAGCTGGAAGGCACCCACCTGAGGGTGCTTGTATCATTATCATTTAATGCACGCTGCTGTTAATAATATTAATACTACAGACCCCAATCAGATCTGTGCTCTGGAGGAAAAGCTAAAATAAAGAATAAATAGCAGAGATTCAAGTAAAATATTACAGTCATCTATTAGAAGGTGATAGCATTTGGTGTGATTTCAGTAAATGAAGACAGTATGTATTTGCAGCCAAATCTACTAGGATTAGTGTTTTTGTTTAAGAAAAAATATTAAAATTAATGATTCTGGGTGTGTATGCAGAAATTATCAATAGATATGATAATGAAAATGTTAAGGGCAGAAAATACAAAAACTTATTATCTAGTTATTGCATAGACTTATTATTAAAGTTATAAAATTAAAAAAATTACTTTGTGTAAAATTTTAGAATAATGTGTAGTGATACTCTTGGAAAATAAGCTATCTAATAGGAATATATTATATTCTGAGCAGAGATTAGTCACTTACTGAAACATGTGGGAGGACTCATGTGAATTTTTTTTTTTTTGCTCCTGTAACATGCTGGGCAATACTGCAAATTGGTGGCCCAGGAAACTACTGTCACAGGTGCCCACTGAACACATGGAAGGGTGTCTGGGAAAACTTACATGTTCCTTTTTCCCCCTAGAAAGAAAACACTTGGAGCACCTCACTAAAGACATGTGGGTCTGGCTTGCACTGGGTTCAGCATAATGAATTCGGGATGCAATGGATTCAACCCATTGTCCTGACTGGCCATCAGGTGTGCCTCAAAGTAACCCCTTCTAGTGCTTTTGAACATATGAGAAATGGTCATTGTTCTCCAAGGCAGGGAGGCAGGCAGCTTCCCCCGTTTCTCATTCCTATCACTAAGTTCAGGCAAAGTGACTAAACTGTGCTGAAATGTGAAGACTGGTAAGCATTGCTCGTGAAGAAAAAGGAACCAAAGATAAGAGATGCGCACCCTGAACTACGGCGACATGTGGGGAAGATGAGCAGAGACAGGAAGATGCTGGGGGAGCAGTGGGAACCAATGGTGGGGACGGGGGAGAAGAAAGACTATGATCTTAAAGTAGAAGGGTTCTGACTAAGGAAAAATGGGAACATTGATTCGAGTCGAAGCTCTCAATAAAAATTACAACTTGGTGGTGTAGCTCCATGGGTTGAGCGCGGGCCTGCAAATCAAAGGATTGTGGTTTGATTCCCAGTCAGGGCACATGCCTCGGTTGCAGGCCAGTTCCCAGCAGGGGACGCACGAGAGAAAACCATGCATTGATATTTCTCTCCCTCTCTCCTTTGCTTCCCCACTAAAGATAAATAAATAAAATATTTAAAAAAATTACAACTTGGACCTTGATGTGTTAATTTACTTCAGTTTATTCTGTTTTGGCTCAAGGATTCAAATAAATTCCTAGATGCAAAAATAATTTTATAAAAATTTATACCATCCTAATGAAACATAAAGAATAATATCTCAAAGAACATTTTTGCATTTATTTAAAAGATGCTATTTGTATGGAAACGAGCCCAGGTTAGTCAGTCTAGGTGATCTTGGGTTTAATTACTGGAATAAATTTACCCAAATCTGTGTCCTCCCTTTCCTGCTCTTCAGTGGGTCTCGTGTCCTATGATTGCCTCTTACAGTGAGCTCACTGGGGACCTTGAGAAATGCTCCTGGTGTTAACGCCACATCCACCCACTGACAAATATGGGATTGGTACTAACTGTAGTGGGAGATGTAAGAGGAGAAAGAATATAAATTTATCTGAAAACCTTAGCCTGGAGATGGTGCTGGGGAAAATGAGCAGTGTGGTTTGCTAGAAAGGGTGTGGGATGATTGTCAATGTTCTTCACTCAGAACAGGAAAAAATTCTCCACATAAAAATATAATAAAATGCTGATGCTCTATATTTGGATTAAAAAAGAAACAAGAAAAAATACCTCCACCAAAAATATTTTTCTTCCTTCTTTCCTTATTTTATTTTTTTACATTTTGCACTGAACACAACTGGTACTCTCTTACTTCAAAATTACTTACAATTTAATGCAATAATTATAAAAGAAGATTGCTTTTACAATTTCATTAGTGTCCATTTTAGAAATAAAATAAAGTATCTGAAAATAAGTAGATACTTATATTAAGTGAAGTATCAAAATAAAAACATTCAGAAAAGTTATAAATGTCACAGAGGCAGAGCAACACACTTTTATGACTAGAAAAACAAAGCTCATCTTAAAAGCTTGCCTGAAAAATATGGTGAAGTTTATCATGTAAACACACACTTTTGTATGTTTGCCTAAGGAAACACCTTCTTCGGCATTTAGTTGGCCAAGGACTGTATTTTTGAACGGCAGCAATAATTACTTGTAACATTTACTATCACGGAGATACTATCTATGTGTGCTTTGCTTATTTAATTGCACTTGAATTTCCTACAGAAAGACTTCTTTATTTCAATCAATCATGATTTACAAAATCGACCTGCTGCTTTTGTATTCCCTGGGTGAGCCCCATTCCTCGGTCATTCATCCATCACATGGCGTTCATGGCTTGCCCACATCACATTTCATTGCTGAAATTCTTGTCTCTAGCCACAGGAAGAGCTGGTTGAGAACAGTGACCACATTATACCAGTGTTTGTATTTCCACAGGCAGCACAGTGCTTGGCCGATAGCAGCAACTCAATAGATGCTTACTCAGAACACTCACTACCTTAAGATGAACCCTAAAAGAAGTTCCCAAGACTCAGAAACAAAGAATAAGCTTGGTGCCAGGTGAACCGAAGCTGTGTGCTTGACCCAGGAGTGTCCTAGGACTGAATACAAGCTATACAACTGGGGATGGGATTTTGATGCCCACGGGGAAGATGTTACCTTGAGTCTGCAAGAGGTGGGCAGCTGGGACTGAGACGCTGGAATAAAACCAGAGGCCTCAAAAGGCTGTTGCCTCCATGTAAAGGAGATCAGAAAAACTCCATACACTAGCTCAGGGAAGTGCCAATAAACTTCAGACAATAAATTCAAACTCTAAATGTGGGTGTTGGGTTTGAAATTACATGATCTGCTTCATAATGCAAATTTCAAGTTGCGGGATTCCTAATCAGTTCAAAAACCAGAGCAAGTCCTTGGGGCTCTGGCAGAAGGAAGAACAACACTGCTTATAAAGGATACTCTACATCACAGGGTGCAGGGCATGTCCCAGCTGTGGGGAAGCCATCCCCACTGAACATGGCCTCATAACAGAAAAAAGACAAAACTACAAACTACCTAAGACAATGGACCTTATAAGGAAGACTCAGCAGACACAACAGACAGTAGAAATAGCACAAGATCTGTAGATATTATATCAATTTGAAATAGCCTATAAAATAAGATCAAATTAAAAAAGATGAGTTACTGTCTATAATAAATGGGCCATTAAAATAAAATAACAGATGTGCTTTAAAAATGAGCCACATAGACTCTCTGGAGATGCAAATGTGGTTACTGAAATTAAAAACCCAAGAGTTTCACTCAAGACTTATTCTCAAGGGGATAAGATGGCTGTGAGGAAATAACCCATGGAATAGCACCGAAAGAGAAAGGTGAAAATATGAGAGACATTGAGGCACAGGAGGCACAATAAAATATTCAACACACTTGTCATGAAAGTTTGAGAAAGGCAGACCAGAAACACCAGGAAAGAAGCGAAGGGGATACGGTCAAACACTTGGTGGGCCCGGAGCAGAACGTGCGCTCTGGTGGAGGCGGCACACTGAGCCCCCAACAGGGAAAATGAAAGTCTACCAATGCCTCAACACAGGGAATCTATTGCTCATGATGGACAGATAGCAAATCCTACAGAAACAGCCAGAAACAAAAGACAAATTAATTAGCTACTCAATATGTGAAAACAATTAGACTGTAGCTCTCTCCTGAGCATATTAATGTCCAGGAAAATATGGGCTCGTGTTTTCAAAATGTTATCAAGTTATTATTCATGGTGGAAAAAACAGAGGATTTTCTTAAAATTTTTAAAGATTTCATTTATTTATTTTTAGAAAGAAGGGAAGGGAGGGAGAAAAAGAGGGAGAGAAACATTGATGTGCGAGAAAACATCCATCAGCTGCCTCTCGTGCATCCCCAACCAGGGACCTGGCCTGTAACCCAGGGGTGTGACCTGATGGGAATCGAACCAGTTCCCTTCCCATTTGCAAGACGATGCCCAACTCACTGAGCCACAGTGGTCAGGGCCAGATAATTTCCTTATGCAAAAGGCGAGTGGGTGTTTTGTGCACAGGCTGTCACTGAGCAGACTACGAAAGCAGTGATCCTTTGGGAATATGGACACCGAGTCCTGGAGGAGGAAACAGTGTTCATGAAAAAATGGTGGGGCATTGGTAACCAACAGGAATACATAAAACGTGAATTACGAAAGGCGTTTAACTTTAGAGAAATTTAAACAACACTCTTTGTCTTTCTGTTTTGTTTTATGGGTTATTTTCTCAGTTCTCGTCACACCTTCAGTGTGACTAGTGAGTTCTTAATTTTAAGGTGAACGATGGGAAATAATGATGAGATTTAGAGATTGAGAGTTTGGTGCCTGTGTTCATCAACAAGAGGACGGAGATTTTAACAGGCTGCCTTAGTCATGTGCTTTTTTACATGTTTTACGTTGTTCACTAAAAGAAAGTAGAATATTTAATTTCCAAGTCACTGGAGGGAATAAAGGAGAATAAATAAACCCAACCGGTCCCAGAGAAGGCAGGAAAGGAGAAAAAAAAATAACTAGAAACAAAGAAGATACCTGATGGATTAAAAAAGAAGCAAAATAAAGTTGTACCAGTAATTATAACACACATAAACGTATGATGCTTGTCAGGTAAAAGAGAATTTTGGAATGGAGAAAGTAACATAAAGCTGCCTGTTGTTTACCAGAGACACACCTAAAACCCACATAAGGACAAGGCGAAGCTGAATAAAAAGACGGAGAAAAGGACACTGGGAAACCGCTAACCAAGAGAAACCTGGCGGTTAGACTGACAACTGAGAAAACAGACTTCACGAGGAGAAGCACTGCTGTGGGGCGGAAGGCTTTCCTATCAGCCGGTGTGGCCCACCTTCCTTCCTGGGATGACCAGCGCCTGCTCTCAGGCTGCCTGGAGTGGGGCTGCTGGGCTGGCCTCTATCTGTTACCTCCACCACCCACAGCAGGAGACTCTCACGTCGGGGAAAACTGTCTTCTGACACTTTCTAGAATTTTCACTGGGTTTATCAGCCATCGTTGTTTTAAAAGATGCTTTTTGAGTATTTCTTCTTTTGGTGGTATTTTTGGTTAGGGTAACTGTATTGTATTTGTTATAGAGATAAATCCACTTCAGGTAGTTTAGAAAGTTAAATCTGGCAGGAAATGTACACATTGTTATTACTACTAAAACAATTATTTTAATTTTTTATTGCTGATTATAATGAAAATGTGACTTGAATCTCTTATTTTACATCTTAATTTCTTAGATAAAGTGGGTGGTTTTGGTTATCAAATAAAACAATATATATGGAAATACTTTGAAGGACTCTTACATACATGAAAACATTTTGCAAAGTAGTAACGCCACCAATATTAGTACAATATTTTGGAGTCTAAATCCACTTACATGGTAACTTTTTCCTTCCATTTTACCTAATATCTTTTAAGGTGGGGTTACACTTTCCCCAGAATCCAGTTTTAAATCCAATGGGCTAATAGCTGAAAAATGTGTATTAGGGAACTAGACTAGAGTAGAATACAAATGAGTTTCTACGTGAGGTGTTCCTGACTTCCCAATGTGATTTTTACCAGTGAAGGCTCAGCAGTTACCACAAGGTATCCTCAGTGTCATGCTGGCCAGTGACCGTGAGTGTGGACATCCCCGCCTAGTGCTGGGCACTTATCTGCCGGGGACTCTCTCCACACACAGCCCAGCATCCTGGAACCTGTCTCCAGTTAATTATAAGAATTCTAGGCTTGATTCCAATTCCGGCTCTGACACCTTGTGCTACACTACAGGGCAAGTTTATAGCACCTGCAAGCTTCTGTCTCATTAGTCATAAGATGTGCATTCCTTCCAAAAAATCTTGTGAGGACAAATGAGCCAGAGTATATAAAATGCCAGAGTAAGTTATCATTTTTGATATGACATGATATGCCATGATATGATATGATATGATATGATATACACGTTGTTGTTTGTAAACTGCAGTGAGGTTGGATACAGAACTGTTCATGGGGATCTAGCCCATCATAAGCAGTTTATACTGATTTGAAAGGATCTTAACTAAGGGCAGGAAACCTTTGCAGCTCCTACAGTTATCACACTCATGAGTCAGCTCCAAAGTCTCCATTTCCATTCTCAAGAGATCTGCTTATATCTCCTGCATTATTTTTCAAGGGTGGAAATTTCTTCTAAATGACTGGAAATGGGGACTTACCCGAAGGACACGACCCTTCTGAGCCCTGCGTTCCTCATCCGCAAAATGTCCGGCCAGACAAGGTTACCTCTGTTTCAGCTCTGGGGTTTACAATTCTGAAATGCTAACTAGCCTCTGCTGTAGAAAGCTAAGTACCTCATGAAGGCACCAATGCCAAGGTGCCTAATGAGATAGGACAAGAGTGGACACCAGGATGGTTGGCCAGGATATCCCTGGGACACGGACTTGCCGGAATTCAGAGCAGGGATGCGGTGACTATGAGCTGGATTCAGAGCAGCCAGCATGAAAGAAGAGGAGGGTGTGAGGACGGGGGAGGGATGTCTTCTGAGCAGTGGTGCCGGGAGGTTGCATTTGGGTGCATTCCACATTCCTTCAAGCTCACTGATAATGAACATTTATCTTGCATTTCAAGTGCCTGACACACTACAAAGAACAAAACAGGGCCGAAGCAAACTCACTGACGGCTCTTTGCACCTAAAGAAAAATACAGATAAGAATACAAAATAGGAAGCCCAACCAGCAGGCACCAGGAAAGCTGGTGGTGGGAAAGGTGGGCTCTGCGTAGTTGGTTAAGGGAGGCCAGAAGATTAATTTCAACAGAGGAGTCAGCACGCTGGAGTCAAGGAATCGTGGCTCCTGTAAGAAGGAATTTCAAGGCAGCAAATGGAGGCCACTGACTCACCACTGCTCACTCATTCACACATTCATTCACACACAGACGAAGGAATTAACATGGGCTCTCAGGGCATGCCAACTCTGCCTGAGAATGGCGGCGTTGCAAGACAAGGGATGTGCTCCATGGACCTGCTGGGGGAAGGAAGGGACACGGCACCTCAGAGAAACACTAGGAGTCTGGTAGTGTTGACTTAGTACAGGCCTGCTGAACGTGTTTCTGTGGTCAGCTTCCTGCTGGGTTCCCGGGAAGACAGGAAGCAAGTGTAGGAAACAATTCTCATCACCAGGAACCTATTACACGTAAAGGGAGAAGACAGTCACATTCACAAAAGAGAGGGGGGTTGAATGAGCTGTTATGTAATCAAGTGTCAAATTATGTGGCATAGACCCTAAATCCCAAGGAGCTTGAAGAAGGACCCTTCACAGGGGCTGGGGCAGTTTCTGGAAAGGTTTTTAGGGACTCAGGCGAACTCATCACATGGGCAAGAACTGAGAAGAACACGGGGCAGGCAGGGAGAGCAGCGCTGTGTCGGCACACAGGGCAGGTGGGCGGCGGGGTGGGGCGGGTGGCATGGGCTACTCACAGCAGTAATGATAACACATAAGTTCTCTGACATTTTCCCCAGAATGTGTCACTGAACAGATACCTGTGGGACTTTCTTTATCAACAGGAAAAATTTACATTTCATTAGCACCCTTAGTTTTGCCCATCTTTATTTTCCTGCACTTTAAAAAAATCAAACCCAGCTGTACAATGGCCCAGCAATTTTATTTACTTGCGTTGCATGTTCTGTGTGACGAAGGTAAGGCTCTTGGCAGAAAAATATCAGTCAGGCTTGACTTCACTCAACCTCCTTGATATAAAAGTATTTTACCTTAATTCTTCATTGACATTGATATTCACTATCAATATTAGTATCAATACTATCTTTGGCACTTGAGTTTTCAGAAGGTTAACATATGTTAGTAGAAGGTGAATCTAGGGTATTATGTACTTTTTCATAAACTCAGTATTTAACCCGCAATTACACACACAGGCTAGTAAAGCCCCATACAAATTGGCAGGTTTTCAAGAGGCGAGGGAAGGAGCAGTCAGGACGCAGCAGTACCTTTCCCATGACCACGGCGGCGTAGTTGTGCTATACGCAGTTTTGGACTGAATTTGCCGGGTAGAATGGAAACATACTTAAGCATACTTAAAGGCTTCTTAGGTTGTCTGTGCATTAATAGGTTTGATGTTGACAGTTAAAAAATCCCTTTTGGAATTGCTTAAAACCAAACCAAACAAAAAGACCTCTCATTGGAACGAGAAAAATTCCTTTTCGGATTTCAGCAGGATTACATCTGGATGGAGGATTCTAGCTGGCCACTTGGGGGAGACTCATTCACAGAACCTACTAATTCAAGTTTAGAAAGACTAAGCTATGTTTAAGTCTTGTCTTCCTGATCAATTTGCCAAAATACAAGCTTCTGGTGACAAGGAAGCAGGCACCACTTCATCTGCAGCCTTGAAATTTTTCTTTGAGATAACAAAGTTAAAAAAAGAACTCCAGAGAGGGGATAACAGGGGGAAAGGGGGAAGGGTTTTCAGAAACAACTATAAAGGACACATGGACAAAACCAAGGGGGAGGGCGGCATCGAGGGAGGGAGGAGGGGATGGCTGAGGTGAGGGGCATGGTGGGGGGGAAATGCAGAAAACTGTACTTGAACAATAAAAAAAAAGAACCCCTGAGCATCTGGTTTGTGGGTATCAGGGTCTTGAAAAGCCCCTGGGAACAGGAGGAAGCAGGCACTATGCATGTGGGACCTTGATTACCCTGAAGGACCACAGGTTGGGAACAGGAGGGACCCAAAGCCATGAAAGGTTCACGGTGAGGCTGGATTATACCGAGGCTGAGAGGGGAGACATTTCATGAGAGCAGAGCGTTCCCACACACGCAGCAAAGTTGCTCTGGAGATTCATTTTCCAGCCTCCAGCATCATGTTCCTTGTCTACAGAAACTTAGTGGAAAGTAAAAAGTCAACTGAAAATCATAAATATACACCACGCTCCTCCAACCCCACAACTGGATTGCTTGGACTAGAAAATGAGAAATATAGCTACTTAGGCACAATTATATAAGCTGCTTTGGAACGAAGTTTGGATTTCCAACAGAACCACAAATGATAGTTTCTGTTCTAAAATCCTGAGACATGGGGCTTCAGAATCCTTCTGAAGGCCAGGAAGACAAAGTGTGGAGCCCAAGAACTTTCCACCCAAGGAAAATCTGATCATGGGAAATCAGGCTTCTTTGCATACTAAGATGTGAGAAGTCGACAAGGATTCCCATGGGTCAGTGTTTACCCAGTCCTCTCCTTTCTACAACCTACAGTATCTTCGGGGGAGTTTTAAGAAATGCCATGTACATTCCAGGAAATTAGAAACCACAGTCTCACTGACGGAAGAGCTTCTAATCCAATTTAAATAACCTAAACTATGATACAGCAAACAAAACCCATAAATGTTTGCAAAAGTACCAGCCAGAGAAGGCCGACAGTGGAGGCAGAGGCATGCTTCAGAAGCTTAGCGCTTTTTGGGCCACATATTTGGACCCAGACTGGAATGCAGTGGACACCTGGGGCTCCAGGACTGCTTAGAGACCTAAGAGGCCATTCTGTCACTGACGAAATTTGTAACATTAAAATTTTGGTTAACAGAAACCATGGAAGTGCCTCCAGAGGCTGCCCATGAACTCTGCCCAAAACCTGGCCCCTGTGCAACGAACAAAATGAGGCATCGACTCTTTTTTGTGATTTCTGTCCACATGGCTGGCCTCTTCAGAGTGCTCTTACTGCTTCAGACTCCAGAAACATGTAGATTTACTTTTTATACCCAGAACTAGCAATTAAACCACAAGAGATTACAA
>PVKM010029015.1:0-17945 GCA_004027735.1 Carollia perspicillata
CCCCACACAGCTCCCCCAGCTCTCCCCTTACACCCACCCTGTCCTCAGCCCCTGTGGCTGCCGTCTTCACCACCCCAGGCCACGTGGCAGAATCCTGACTCCTGGCTGGCATGGCTTCTACCTTACACACCAGCCCTCATGGCAGACCACTTCACTACAAACTGCATAGCTGCTTGCTGCTTCCGCTCTCAGACCTCATGGCTGAATACCCCCTACTTCACGGCTGCTTCCTCATGGCTACCTCTTCTCTCAGCCAGCCTCCTTTCAGAATGCTTGGAACTTCCTATGTGACCTTCTATCTGGCTCCTTCTATAATGAGCCATTTTTGCTAGTTCCCACATATCTTTTATCTTCTTTTGGCTGCCGTCTGTAGTCAGGGTAAGAGTTCCTTGTGACACAGAGACATCCAGGGAGGGCGTTCATGCCCCCTGGCTCTGTCATAAGCCACTGTCTGCTCTCAGAGCCATGTATCTCCTTTCACCCCGGGGCAGCAGTCTGCTTCCCTTCAAGGTGGACATGGCTGTCAACTCATCGTTGCTATGAAAAGCATCTTAACTGCTGTATCATCCACTCCCCCTCCCACCACCCATGGGCTGTGGGGAATTTCTATATTCTGGGGACCCCTGCTTGGCACCCTGTTACAGTAGCAGCATAAGGGACAAGATGCCTAATTGATGGGTGGAGATCAACTGATACAGTCTTGGCTGCCCTGTGAAAGAGTTAGGACTTGGTCATTAGGCCAGAGGGTGGACATTGAAAATTTTATACAGAGAAATTGCACGACTGGATTCAGACTATTAAAAGTGATAAATTTGATAAAAAGGTCATAAAGCAATACATTCAGATATTTAGAAGGCAGAATGGACAGGACTTGCTGGCTGACCATCTTAGCAAGGCAGTGTAGCATACGGTGAGGGGTGTGGCCCTGCTGCACCAGACCGATGGGCTGCACATCTAGGCTCTCCCACTTTCTATGTGGCCTTAGGCAAGTCACTCAGTTCTCTGCCCCTCAGACTCTGCTCCTGTAAGACAGGCTAACTGCTATCTAACTGCACTTCGCAGGCTTGTCAAAGGAATTGAATGGCATCATGAATACGAAGCACACAGCACAATGTGCCCAGTATTAGTCTTACACATATATGTATCAACATATATAAAGTAACAGAATATTATTTTTAAAAAAGCAAGCAGTGTGGTTAGGTGGCCAGTCTCTAGACTTGAGTTTAAATCCCTGCTCTGCCATTTGACTGGCTGTGTGACCTTGAGAAAGTGACTTAACTTTCTTATGCCTGAGTTTTAGTATTAGGGAAATGATGAAGATGATAGCACCTCTCTCACACTGTCGTAGTAAGGAAGGCATAAAATAATTTAGATAAAGTACCAGAGCAACAATTCATTTAAACAAATAGTACTTGCTGAGTATATGTGCCAGGCACAATTCTAGGCCTCCAGGATAGACTGAAGTAGTAAATAAAAACAGATAAAAGTAAAATTAAATCTGCCCTCATAAAACTTAATTATAATGAATGTCTGGTATATAAAAGTGTGTTATATACTACTTCTGCCACAAAGCACTTTCTCAAGTTCTGTGGTCCTAATCTAAATCATTTCTATAATTTTATTGTAATACACGAGTAATAGTCTATGAATATTCATAATGGTAATACGCATAAAGATGCAATCCAAGATAACTGAGACATTGGAAAGGCTCTAGATATTGGGAAGGGGAAACACAAATTTGAGACAAAGTCTGATGACAAAACTTTGAATGTATAACACCCCCTTTTACCCAGGAGAAGCACCGAGAGTGCTCCTGCGCCAGCCTGACATCCCCCTGGGGTGTGCTTCTACCCCAGGGGTGTCAAACTCATTTTCACCAGGGGCCACATCAGCCTCCCGGTTTCCTCCAGAATGTCATTTTGGGACTGTATAAATGTAACTACTCCTTAACAGTTAAGTGAGAGCTGGGCACTGCCACTGCGTAGAAACAACGTGCCTGGCTGGATAAAACCAGGTGGAGGGCCAGATTCCGCCCACAGGGTTGTGTTTGCCGCCTGTGTTCTAGCCTACTGCTTAAACCACATTAAAACATTTGAGGAAGGACTTGGAAGAGAATAAACTTCTCATTTTATAAGATAGAGTGTACAAATACCCAAGAGATTCTGAATATATTTTATTAATTTAAATGCCTCTACTGGCAACAGTCTTGGGGGTTTGATTAACTGAACGTTTAATGCAGTTCATTAACGGTGTAAAATGCATGAGGACCTGATTAAGCCTGGGGCAGCCTAGAATAGCAAGGCCCCGGCAATAGTGACTATTCACTATTGTCTGACTTTCCCCTGCTAACGCGCCAGACTCCGCGCCAGTACAAACTCGGGTACCAGGGAAGGTGCCCACCTTCTGTGTACACGGTTTTTTTGTTGTTGTTGTTGTTTTCTTTTGTTTTTCACGGTCATAAATGCATAGGGAATACAACTGTCAAAGGAAATGCTGGATGCGTGGCCTCTATTCTCGATAGAGGGCGCTATAAAAGCCAAATTCTCGCCAAAACAGAAACCCCCTTTAGCGCCCCAGCGCCACGGGAGAGCCTGCGACTCCCTTCCCGGGTGTACTGACTTCAGGGACGGAAAAGCCCCGCCCCCGGGGGGGGGGAGGGAATAGCCCAATTCCCAAGAGCTTCTCGCGACCTTTGGGACGGAGAGAGCGATACGTAACTACCGGCCAAGACTCCTTAGCTCTTCCGCGATTGGTCCATTTCCACGGCCGGCTGCGTGACTTCCCGTCCGGCTCCTGGGCTTGCACGTGTGTTTAGGCCCGGAGACTCCGCTAGGAGCTGGATTTTGACGGCGGGTCGGAGGTAGCCTGACACCACTCGCAGGACTCAGAGAGTGTAGCCACCGGCTTTTTGGTGTGAGCGCCGTGCGGCTGCAACATGGTGAGCATGCCCGGCTTCCTGGGGGGGTGGAGCGCTTTGGGTGTGCAGAGGCCAGGCCGGTTCCCTTACTGTCAGTGGGGGTTTGATTAACTGAAGGTTTTAATGACCCGAAGGTGTGGGGAGGCGGTTCGCGGCATAGGGCCCTAGTATGGTTCATCCTCACCAGCTCGGTCATATTTTGTCGTTTAGAGTGTGTCTCCCTTGGCCAAGAGCCTTCCTGAGAACGGACATCAGAGAATGTCCTCCCCTTTACCCAGAAGGGCCAAAAAACTTGTGTGATATAGAATACAAACGTACCACCCTGTGATTCACGGGGTCGAGCGAAGAGGGTGGCGTCTGCCCGTCAGTTTGCTCTGGGGAAGGGAACTGTAGGAGACTCTGAGGTTCAGCCCAGAGAAATGCATCTTAATCAACTGGGATGATGCGTTCTCCGTTTAGAAAAGCAAGGTTGGGTAGCGAAATAAAAATGTAGGAATGAATAATGAATCTTATTAAACTTCAGTTGTTGTGTCGCCGTCTCACGTAATAGTTGATACATGAAGTGTGTACCCTGCTTGCAACTAACTGCCTTCCCCAGATTTTCTTGTGGCAGGCTCATTGTCATTCTGCTCCAACCTGTCAGGGACTTTCTCTGAGCACCCAATTTAAGTAACTCTTAAGTCATTTGCAGCATCATCATGTTTTGTTTTTTTACGTGAACTCATTTTCCTTGATGACTTGCTAGAGAGTAGGGGCTTGTCCGACTTTCCCATTGCTGGGTTGCCAGCGCCCATAACAAAGTGTGCTTCTTGAGTAGATGCCAACAGATGTTTATTGGAGGAAGGTAAGTATAGATTTTATAGAGCATAGTTGATGTTGCCTACCCTAGAAGTGTAAGTTTCAAAAATATGTTGATCCTTCGTATAACTTACTGAAGATGCCTATGTGGACTATGATACTATTCACTGGTGTTTTGGTTCTGTTTTAACGGCTTGTTCTGATTGTCCTTTGAAGCCTCACAGGAAGAAAAAGCCTTTTATAGAAAAGAAGAAAGCTGTGTCTTTTCACCTGGTCCATCGGAGCCAACGAGATCCTTTAGCAGCAGATGAGACTGCACCCCAGAGAGTTCTGTTGCCTGCACAGAAAGTAGGTGCTGATCCTTAGCCAGTAAGTTTGTGGTTGGGCTTTTGGCAATTTTTTAGCTAGCTGCTATTCTCAGATAACTGATCTTCAGGGAAACAAAATCTGTGACTTAATTTTCAGCAAATGCGCTGATGTTTACGTCACGCATATTTATTTTCATGGAGAGGATAAAGCATCTTTATTTGAGATGTTTCAATGAGCAAGTCCTATAGAGTAATGGTAAATATTTCATAAGCCGTCAGCTTTAGTACTGCATGGTGTTATTTAGTGTACAACCAAAATGTTCAATCTCTGCTTTCCTTAAGGTCCTTTCATTTCATAACCACAAACTGCATTTTGCCTTCTGGTCACTCATCTCATGAAATGTAAACGTTGGAACACATAAGTTAGCTTTGGAAAATACCAGGGAGCCTTCCCAAGGTCGATTGGTAATTATCAGTCAGTGTATTCGTTAAGTGTGGGTATTGTGAAAGGAAGTGTTGGAGAACATTAGGCCCAAAGTTCTGATGTACGTTGAAAGGTTTCTTTGCATATAAATATAAGAAATTGTACTTAATCTTTCGGGAGCTCCTAGTCTTTTTTCCTGATCTTTTGAGTACATGATAAAACAAATCGCTGCGTGTATGTTTCTTGGCTTGAATTGTTGCACAGAAATGTCTAGTGAAAGGAGGACTGGTTTCTTTACATTTTAATTTTGTGAGGCACAGTGGTTTACAAGCTCCGTGCTTCCTGAATTTGTCAAAACATCACTGTCTCATTGCTGTCAGCCAGAGTGTCCGTGTGCCGTCTGCCTCCTACTCTGAAAGCTGTGCCCTTTGGCGGGTTCCTGTGCCTTAACCTGGAAGAGGTACTAGCTCCATTGCGCTAATTATCCTAGATAAATGATGAAGAGAGACGAGCAGAGCAGAGGAAGTACGGAGTGTTCTTCGATGACGACTATGACTACCTGCAGCACCTGAAGGAACCGTCGGGGCCCTCAGAGCTTATTCCCTCTACTACCATCAGCGTACCCAACAGGAGAAGTGAAAACGAAGACCCTTCGATAACTTCAGTAAGGCTTTTCAACAATTTACGTGCAAGAGAGAGAGTGGGGGGGCTGGTAAGTGGGGGGGTGGAGAAACACCATTTTCCAATCACTGTAATTGTTCAGGGCAAGAAACGGCATCAATCCGAAGGACACAAAGACAGGCCATGCCCTCGCCGAAAGTGCTGGGTGGGCACATGTATAGTACAGGAGGCCCTCTCTTCTCTGGTGGCAGTTGTTACAGTGACAGCTTTTGACAGGGTTAGAACTTTGGATGGATGCAGTGATGTTAGGTAGCACTTTAATACTTTATCTTTTAAGTGCAAGTGAGCACACTTATTTATATGAAATTAGTGCTACCAATGTGAGTTCTTTTTTCTCCTGTTTACATTAAGGACACCCACATTGCAAGGTTAGCTTGTTTTTATTTCATATTAGCATACATTTCTCAGTGAAACTTTTATGTCACCTGGCACTTCCTTTATTTGGTTTACTGACAAAAATGAAGAGATTTTCAAAGGGGAGGAGGGCGTGAAATTTTCCTCCTCATTCTTTAATTCTGCCACGGTCTGGGCATTTTTTCCCTCCAGGAAGATATGATCATAGCTCCTTCCATCTATAGCTTCTTGCTTAAAGGGAGTTCATACAAGTACATTTCAGGGTATCTTCCCACAGAAAGAGGTGTGCTAACTGCAGCTGTTCATTCACTCACTGGGTCATGGCTCTCTTGTAAGGCTGCACACCGCACTGCCACATCTCTAAGCCGGCTTACCTTCTCCTCCTCCCCCAAGGCTGTTTGAGAAATAATGGGGCACTTACCTTAGTGACTTCTTTCCATAAACCACTGAGGGAGGAGGGGACGTCTAGCAGTGGCTCAAGGTCTTTTATCTTATGGAGAAAAGTTCTAATGTTCTTCTGGCTGACTGTGTTGACCACTACAAGGTTAGCTTTTATTCCCTAATTCCAGTTGTTTGAAAGTAATCACTATCTGATTGGCTTTTTAATAGAATTAGGCTCTTAAATGGACCCTTCAGTGATGTTTACCAGGAAAAGTGCAGGTTTAAAAACAGCATTGCCATTGGTTTCCTATAGCACAATCCAAATACGTAGATGAGTCCCATGTGCTTTTTTAACCTTGAAGTAATTTGTAACCAGCCATCAAAATTGAGTAAAGCAGAAATCTTGAATAAGCCCTAACAGCAGAAAGTAAGGCATTGCATAAAATCAGGACAAAAATTAATACTTGAGCAGCCCCTGATCGTCACGTGAGGGAAAGCAGAGGCGACTGTGCTAGAAAGCAGCTGGGCAAACCCAATGTACAGGGTGGGCCAAGGTAGGGCTACAGCTGGGAGCACATGAACCAGTTTGTTCTGAAGTATTATTTATTCTTGTAGCATTTGTCTTACTATTTTGTGTCCTTACTTGTGGTTTGTCTTTTAGATTGTGATAGCTGGTAATTTAACCTACTTTGGCCCACCCCTGTATGTAGGAACCGCTGCAACTGATAAAAAGAATTCCATTCTTTTTTTTTTTAAGATTGTATTTTATTTTTCTTTAGAGGTGAAGGGAAGGAGAGAGGGAGAGAAATATCAATGTATGGTTGCCTCTCGTGCATCCCCCCCTGCTGGGAAAAATGGCCTGCAACCCAGGCATGTGCCCTGACTGGGAATCGAACAGGAGATCCTTTGGTTCACAGACCCACGCCCAGTCCACTGAGCTACACCAGCCAGGGCTCCATTCTTCTTTTTAATCACTGTCTACACTCTAATTGTGTAGATGATTCTTTGACTGTTTCTCAAGATTTGGAAACAATCTCCAAAGCTGAATTCACAAAAACAAAGTGATCCTTCCTTTTTTTAACCCCTGAATTGCAAGGATTAATAATCACAAAGAATATCTTTTTAAAAGACCACATATTTTACCACAGTTTTTAAAAAGTAATAATGTAATGTACCAAAAATCATTAAATCGAGCACTCTAAATGGGCGAATTGTATGTATGTGAATTCTATCTAGTAAGTCTGTTTTTTACAAAAGTACTCTACAGCAGACCAGGTTTGTGCCACAGAGAAACTCATTCTGGAAGTCAGAACAGCTCGCCGGGCACGCGCCGCTGTGCGTAGCCTGCACTGGGCGCTCAGCTGGGGCTGCCACTGTAGCGTGCTGGCTGTGAGCCACTGGTGGTGTGCTCTCAGCTTCGTGCCTGCTACTCGGCTGAGGACCGAGTAGATGGCAAGGTGCCCAGAGAGAGAGAGCGTGGTGACCCTCGTATTATTAACTTCGTGGTTGAAAAGATGAAATTAAAGCATAAGGGCTAGTCAGAAGCTGCCAGCATCACCCTAGTCATCTCCATCTTCCCCTGGCATCCTGCCCGGTGTGTCTCTGTTCGCATGGCCTTCATGTGAGAACAGGCCAGTCGTTGCATTCGGGCCCACCACACTCCATTACCACCTCACCCTAGCTGATTGCATCTTCGAGGATTCTATTTCTGAGGTCACAGTCCGAGCTTCTGGGTGAGCATGAATTTGGGGGTTACACATTTCAATCCTGTATAGAAGTTCAGAAGTATTGCTAAATAACCCAACCATTTGTGTAACTTCTTTTTCAAGAGTACTGGAATTAAGTTGCCTTCATCAGTGTTTGCATCAGAGTTTGAGGAAGACGTTGGATTGTTAAATAAAGCAGCTCCTGTGTCAGGTGAGTTTAATTTCTTTGCCCTTTCCAGTGGGTAGAGCTGTGTTTTACAAAAAGACACAGGTTGGCAACAGTAGTTTATAGTTGTAAGTGCACAAAACAGTTATTCTTATATTATTATTTATCAGTTATTGTATTATTTATTTGTATTGCAGCTGTAAACCTACTTTTGCTGGCCCCTGTACAGTAATGATACAGTTTTTCTGTTCCTGACGAAGTGTCGGAACAGTTGAGATGTGTTCAAATTAGAGATCATTAGGAAGGGATGCATGTGATCAGCGTTCTTTTAATTTGTTAGCTTTTAGAAGTTCTCCCAAGAGTATAGAAGTCCCATTTATCCATCTGTTCCAGACACACTGAAAAACTACGTTTTTTGGTTGGTTTGTTCGTAGTACCCATATTGTATTTTAGAACACGTGCAGAAGTCCACAGACATGTTTGGTATTTTATTCTAAATTGCCTTGATTTTTTTCAACAATTAATATTTTTTATTGAGATATAATTGACATAGAGTGTTATATGAGTTTCAGATATACGACATAATAATTTAATATTTGTATATATTGTGAAATGATTACCACAGTGAGTCTGGTTAACATCACCACCACACAGTACAGAATTTTTTTCTTGTGATGAGAACTTTTTTTGACTTCAGATAATTTTTGATTTTTCAGTTACAGTTGACATACAATATTATATCAGTTTCAGGTATTTAACCCAGTAATTGGGCATTATTTAACTTACTCAGTGATCACACTGATAAATCTAGTACCTACTGACACCATAAACAGTTGTTACAATATTATTATATTCTCTGTGCTTTACTTGACACACCCATGACTATTCTGTAACTGCCAGTTTTTACTTCCCAATCCCGTCCCCTTTTTCACCCCCTGACCTTCCCATCTTTCTCTCAGTCCCCCAAACTTGCCATGTCGTAGTAATTTATTAATCCATTCTACAGATTTCTGAGTTGCCACTATTTGACAGGGTCTTGGGTTAAACCAGTGAAAAGCACAATCCCTGACAACAAGGAACTGGCCATCAGTTGGGGAAGATGACAGTAAATGGGGTGATGAGGAGGGTATTCTGCACTCAGAGGAAACTGCAAAAACAAAGCCACACGCATGTAGGTGATGCATGCATTTCGCATGCGTGACGTGAAGGGTGAGGGCTACTGTGAAATGAGGTGGCGAATCACTAGCCACATTGTGAGGGGTTTTGGAAGCCATGTCAGTTTACAGGTTTGAACTTGAAACTTTCTCTTGAACTCTAGTATTTGTAGAAGAACATAGCTGAAGAAACAGTTGCGATTTACTGAAATCTCAGTCTCATACAAATTATTGAGTGACTTCTAACCAGTGACAGTTATTTCTGACAGGTGAATTTAAAGTCCAGTTTCTTCGTGCAGGTCAAAGCTTTGAATTTTGCCTAGTAGACTATTTAACATTGTACATCTTACAAAGGGAAAGGGGTTTCTCCTTTTTCTATTTTCTTGCAGTTATGCATCTCTATTTCCCTCTCTAGACTGAATTTCTTAAGAGTTCTTCGTCATTGTTTTGTGCTTTGGCATATAATAGGTACTCAGATTGTGTTAAGTTAAAGGAATGATGATTTCTTGGAAATTACTACTCAGTTTTTGTGTTTTGTGTAGGACCTCGGCTGGATTTTGATCCTGACATTGTTGCAGCTCTCGATGATGATTTTGACTTTGATAATCCGGATAATCTGCTTGAAGATGATTTTATTCTTCAGGCTAATAAGCCAAGAGAAGAGGAAGCGGGAATGGATATACAGTATGTGTTGTTTATTTCAGAGCAGGGATAACTCGATTGCTCCTTCTTTAATAGGATAGTAACCATAGAATGTTACAGCCAAAAAAGGACCTTCCAAGACTTGAGTCTGAAACTTCTGTGTGACAGAGCAGACAGTGGGGGACTGGAACTCTTTACAAACCATCAGTAGGTGGGGCTAAAGTCCAGCATGCCTGACTGCTAGTTCATTCCTTTTCCAGTTGTGCCAGGCAGCACAGCTGTTCTGCCTAAACGAGAATCCTCCCTGAAACGTCCTCAGCTTTTATTTGTGTAGAGTCCTTTGGTTCTGTTGTTTTTCAAGTTGCTTTGGCAGTTAATTGATGATCTGACTTCAGGGAATCGGAGGTGGAAGATGGCAGCGAGTGGGAAGACGCTGGCGATGGGCAGGAGGGGGGCAGCGACGACGGCTGTGACTCTGCGGGCTCGTCATCGGACGAGGCTGTGTCAGGCCCAGGGAGACCTCTCGGGGCCCTAGAAAGTCACTTGTTCTGGGAAGAGGAGACGAAAAGTCGCTTCACTGATTATTCTATGACGTCCTCAGTCATGAGGAGAAATGAGCAGCTGACCCTACATGATGAAAGATTCGAGAAGGTAAAGGCCCCAATTAAGGGCCCCTTAATGCTTTTAATGCACGATACAGGAACCCAAAGCTGGAACTTTCAGCTTCAGAGACAGCCTATAACTTTCATCAAGACAGACCACCTTTAATTTTGGAAAGAATGCATGTAGGTCAGAAGACGGCCTATCAAACCCCCGACTTTCCCCTCCGAATGCTGACACTTTGATTCCAAACCTCTTCAGTCACAATCCCCGAGATTATGCTGCTTCCTCAAGCATTAGCCTGAGCACAAACAAAACTTCATTTCTTTCCGTTTTGCGTACGTGTGTGTGTTTTTGCTCACCAATGTACCCCAAGGCCTCAAGTATTATCTGGCCTGTGGTAGGGGTTTAAACTTTGAACTGTTCAGTAAATGATTGATGGAGGAATGAATACGTGGCTTCCTAAGATAAAGATTCTAACTTCGCTGCGTTTCACGTAGTGCCTAGCTTCCATTCTTCCTCAACGAAACGGGCCAGCTGTTACTGCAGTAACCTCACTTCAGGGGTTACATTACCCCCTGCTTGTTACTCTTTCACAAAGCCTGACAATGTGGACAGCATCTGAAATAAACATCATCTAAACAAAAAAAAGTGAAATTTGTACATTAGCTTGTATAATGAATGGATTTGAAAGCATCTCTGAAATACTCTTAGGTAAAGATTTCTGCCTGGCACTTTGCTCTGCAGGCCAAGTAGAATACTGCCTTCGCTGTCTCGTCCCAGGGCAGCCCGTCTGCAGTCTTCAGCGCCGGGTGGGGTGTCCCCCACACTGTACTGCTGTGGTGCCGAATCCCTCGTAGTAGTTTAGTGGTAGTGGTGATCTCATGGGAGGGGAAAAATTAATGTGGAAAACAACACTAAATGCTGTATTCTTACTGAATACCTTCATTTTCTTGGTATCTTTTCTCTTTATATTCAAGTTCTATGAGCAGTATGACGATGATGAAATCGGAGCTCTGGATAATGCTGAACTGGAAGGTTCCATTCACGTCGACAGCAGTCGCTTAGAGGAAGTTTTGAATGACTACTATAAAGAGAAGGCAGAGAAGTACGGAGACTTGTCCTGGCTTACCTACGTCTTTTCATGTTCAGATAAAGGAATCGTACTCGTGAGTTGAAAATCACCCAGTCAGAATCAATCTTAAGACAGTGGAACATTTTCCATAGTCTTGGGCACACATTTTGATATTAAGAGTTCTAAAGGCGAACATAACAATGGGCAGGAACATACAGAGAACCACTGTCTCTGAGAGTAAAGATGGAATAACTGAGGGTTAGAGCGGGAAGTCCAAGGTCACATTCCACTTGAGAATGAGACGATGCCTCTAGCCTTTGGCGGAAGAATTCTTTGACTTCTAAGTATATGTACTCTTAATCTTCCTGATATGCCAGGCGTTCTGAGAAGTACATATTTATGGCTTATAGAAAGATAAGAGTTTATCTATCCAGCTGGATTAGTAGAAATTTCTAGCCAAGTATTTGGTGAATCAGCGTCCACATGAGGTGATTTCTCTGAGAAGCTAATGAGGTGTTTACATCTGCTGGAAGGGTCTGATGTTCTGTGATCACTGTCACATGCTGACCCTACAGCAGGGTAAGAGCTACATACTTCGAGTGAATTATTTGAATACTTTGAAGAAACAGATGGGCTAATGCTTTTCACAGCTTTAAAGAAGATTATGTTTTAGGAAAGCAGCTATTTTGTTTAATGTGTTACATCCTTGCAAAGATGCAGATAGATTTTTCCTTCCTGTCAGCAGACTGAATGTCCAGAACCTGCTGGAAGGGAGAGGCAGGGCTAGATGAAGCCGATTGTGACAGGAAATGACAAACAGGACACTTGAGATGGTGGATCTTTAAAAACACTTCTGTTTCCATAGCTTTTGGAACTGTGCACATAGTGCAGGTTGAGTGACACACAGCATAATAATGGGCGGTGTGCTTTGATCCCCTCTTGTCTTCATCTCCGAAAACTTCACCGAAAGCTGCGTGAGACTGAGCACTCTTGAACCCTTCGAGGATCAGGACCTACCCACGGATGAACTGGATGGGTCTGAGGAGGAAGAGATTGTTACCGTAGTTCTTGAAGAAGGCAAAGAGAAGTGGGATTGTGAATCCATTTGTAGTAAGTATCTTAGGGTCCATTTCACTGCTAAAAGTTTGACAGTAATTTTAAAGTATTAACAAGTACATCAACTTGTTGAAAGGACATATATTTTCTGAAAATTTGAAAAAAAATATTTCTAAGTTGTAAACAGTATAAAACCACTTATGACAGAGACTTCAGTGTTAATTTGAACTGTTAAAGCACTAAAGCTGCCCTGGCTGGTGTGCTCAGTAGGTTGAGTGCCAACCTGTGAACCAAGAGTCACTGGTTCGATTCCCAGTTAGGACACATGCCTGGGTTGCAGGCCATGTTGGGAGGCACACAAGAGGCAGCCACACATTGATGTTCCTCTCCCTCTCTTTCTCCCTCCTGTCCCCTCTCTCTGAAAATAAATAAATAAAATCTTTTAAAAATACTAAAGCTAGGAATATAATAGGAACTCGTTTGCTGAACTGAAAGTGTACTTACTTGATACATGATTTTTTTTTTAGGTACATACTCAAATTTATATAACCATCCACAACTCATCAGGTATGAACCGAAGGTAAGCTCTAATGTCGTGAGCTGTTTGGAATATGCAGTGCAGGCAAGGGCGTGCACAGATTATTTTCTCACAAGTGGCATTATCTCTAGTGACTAGCAACACCACTAGGAAAAGCAACAATAAAGTGTCATAAGTGAGCTATTTTTAATAGGAATGAAGAATAACCCTGATGCCATTTTATCTTTATTTCAGCCCAAACAAATCCAACTATCTTCTAGAACAGGAATACCTCTCAACATCTTGCCTAAGAAAGGGCTCACAGCAAAGCAAGTTGAACGAATGCAGATGATCAATGACAGTGATCTGCCCAAGGTGTCAACCCAGCCACGCTCTAGGAATGAAAGCAAAGATGATAAAAGAGCAAGAAAGCAAGCGATCAGAGAAGAGCGCAAGGTAAAGCAAGTCCTTCTCTCAGATGGGAGATTTACAAAGAGCTGGTGGCCGGGAGGGCATGCACGGGGATTTTATTCAGTAAAATTAGTTGCATCGGTTTGAAGATGTGAGTAACATGAACATATTCTTGCACAGGAACGGAGAGTAGAGAAGAAAGCTAACAAATTAGCCTTCAAACTGGAGAAAAGAAGGCAGGAAAAGGAGCTGCTGAACCTGAAGAAGAACGTCGAGGGCCTGAAGCTCTGACAGTGGCGCTCGGAGGGCAGGCGCATGCCCCTCGGGCTCCTCGTGGTGTTCAGGGTGAACGGGGGTCTTCAGAGGCAAGGCTGACCTGCCGTTTTTACTGGCACGTGCTGAAAAGAAACCAGCACAGTATTTGTATTTATGCAGGCAAGTTTGTGAATGTTGTAATATTTTCAAATTTAATATGATGAGCTTAGATTTGCTCTGAAATAAATGACTTTATGTATGTGAAATGTGTGGATAAATTAACTAAAAATGTCTTCATAATTTAAGTGGAATTGTGTTCTTCATTTATTTGTATGGTTGTCCCGATTGCCTTTTGCAGGTGTTCTCAACTGTTTCTTTGAAATCACTCCTTTTCAGTAGTTAAGTGGTTTAATTTGCAGTGCATAGAAAAGTGGCCCATTTAAACTAATTTTGAGATGCTGATTGGGAAGAGTTTTTCTGAGAAGTCTCCACTGGTAGGAAGCTGGTGCAAAGGTTATTTCAGAGGGATGGTAAAACTTAGGAGGTTGTTAGGACCTAATTGCTGGATGACTTGCTTTTGGAATTTAGGGACAGCGAAGTCAGGAAACAAAAGAAATAATCAAGAAAACTTCCTTGGCTTCAGTAAGTACCTGGCTCGTAATCAGAAATACTTCAGTATAAACTAGAAAGTTTGTCTTTTAAACATTATTTAATGCTTGGAACCATTTATACTTGGTTAAAATACATCATTGAAAACTCCCAGCTTTTTTGATGAGTTGGGTTTTTCTTTTTTTTTTCTTGACACATTTTCAAGGCTTGGGCAATGACACCATCACAATTGTTAATTATTTGGTAAACTGTGACTTCCTTGAAATAGACAAGTTGTTAGTGACCCTGGTTCATGTGTCCATGACTAGTATGTTATCGGGACTATTCTGGAAGAGAAACCTGTGGACACTGTTGGTCTGAGTTGGGAACAGAATGGCCAGGCCAGAACCATTCTTATCAGGTGAGCTGTTTTCATCGGTGATTCATTTGATTATGGCTTTTCCAAAGTGGGTGCTATCTTGTTCTCTGTGCTACCAATTTTAAACCTAAGTAATTACAGCAGGGGTTTTAGAAGCTGTGAAAAGCAGTAGCATTATGTGCTCTACCAACATCGATACAAAAAACTTGGCTGAGGAGCTTGTCATTATGAACACTTCAGGTGCACACTCCAGCATCTCGAATGCTGGGGAGTGTGTATTTAAATGCTAACCTGTGGAAGCAAAGGGTCAGATGATGGTTGAGGATACTACTGGGAATGTATTAAATCCTAAAAGAACAGACTGTTATTTTGGTAGTTAACTGAAAGTTCTCAAAACCAGCAAGAATCTTACAGATGTGGAATGTTACTTTGACTTGGTGCTATTCAAATTTTATCTCAGGAGCTTGTAATTTCACTGCGTCTTACCCAAAGGGTTCGATCAGCACATCACATTTTTTGCAGTTAAGAGCATGTGGCTATAAGCCACGAGTCTTGGAGAAACATACTGTGGTTTAGGTTGATTATCCTCCAGATTTAAAGATCTTAACTTTATTCCAGGGAACAAATTCTTACACAATATTGTGATTTATTTCACAACATTCTGGAATATTTATGATTTGAGTCATCTACAATCAGTGATTGGGAACTTAACATAAGCTCTGCGCTAAACGGTGGGAGTCCAAAGTGATAAAGGGGGATTTGCCTTCAAGGACTGCGTCCTCTGAGCAGGCAGGGCGTGTGCTGCGAAACGCAGCTACCAGTGCCAAGTCACTGACGCAGTGATCACTCGGAACGAGGATTTGGACGCCCGCTGTTGCCCCCGGAGCGCTCTTCCTGCAAAGAAGCCCCTCGAGGTTGTGCTCAGTTACCACCTGCTCATGAACTCCCTGACCATGTGTTTAAAATGCAGTACACACGTCCCTGCCTGTATTCATGCTCCTTCCTGCTGTCTGTTCTTCCCAGCACCTATTGGCATCTGAGAGAGTTCGTTCCTGCTAAAACTGAGGGCAGGGAACTTGTTTACCACTTCATCTCCGGGTCTGGAACAGCGCCTGGCTTTTGATAAATGATCAATAAGTAGTATATACATGAATGGGTAGCTGGGAAAGACTTTTCAGAAAAAAATGGCTTCAACTTAGAGGGAACCATGAGAAACAGTCTTGATATTAGCAAGGAGAAAGAAAGCCTGTCATCCCAGGTAGAGGGGCAAAGTGCATTTTCTTGATTTATCTTAAGGACTGACCATGAGTAGTATGAAATCACTTTTTCATATATTTCAGAACTATTTTACAAATCAAAGTATCCAAAACAAATGACCATTTTTGTATGTGACCTAGGATGCATTGTATCCACACCTCCATTGTGATGTCATCAAATCACCGCTGGTGAAGGACAGGATTCTTATGTAGCATCTTGTAACTTTACTGTCACAATATCCACACTTCAGTACTTCTGTTGCTTCTTCCATATGTTGACATGACTATGTTTTGTCCAGCTTGTTTGTTCCTGTTAACACAGGAGAAGATAAAACCTCTAATGGCCTCACGTTTTAGTTGTGAAACTTACTGGAGAATTTACAACGAACACCTACTATTCAAGTTAAGAAATACAGCATGCAAGTCCCACGTGTGACTCCATCCTCAAATTCATTCCACTCTCCTCTTTTGTACTCTATAGACTACATCACCTGTACGATACCCCTAAACACAGTCTTGTTTTGTTTGGAACAACTAAATGTAAATCTAGCTCTGTGAAGGCAATATTTGCCACCATTGATGAAGGCATCCTTGAAAAGATGGGCTTAATAGTCTCTGAGTCCGATTACAGCTTCTAGAGTTTCCAAGAGCCCCATGTGGAGGTGTCCTAGGACGCAAGGTGAAAAGCGCGTCCTAAGGAACATAAGTCACCGCAGTTGGAGCGGAGAGCAGGCATTTCACTGGGACTTGCTCAAACGTGCACAGAACAATGGGAGCCAGGTAGCCTGGGACCTGACCCCCCTCCGATGACAAAGGCGGCGAGCTTGGTCGTGACGGTCTTCATCGTGGGTGTCTTTAGACCCCTCCTCCACCCTCTTCCGGCAGCTCGCTACTTATGGGGTCTGGCTGTTCTCCCGGGGAGTTCCTTCTCCCTCCTCTTGAATCGCCTATTTGCTCACCTTGGGAAGCACATCCTCTGGCAATTCTTGAGGTAGGTCACACGGGGTGTGTAACTTTTTGAAGCCTTGGCGTGTCTGGAAATTATCCTGCCTCCGTGCTTGATGGATGATGTGGTTAGGTGTAACATTCTGGGTTGTAGATTATTTTCCCTCAGGAGTTTAAAGGATCTGTCCCATTTCCATGTTCCCTGTTTGGAACCTGAAGCTATTCTGATCCCTGATGCTCTGTGCGTTACTTTTCTTCCTCTAAGTTGGTAGAACGTTTGGTGTCCAGTGTTCTAAGATTTTATGATGACGTCTATTGTTGTAGATCTGTTTTCATTCTTTCAAACAGGGGGGCTCGTGTCCTTTCACTTCTAGAAATGGTTAAAAGTTATTTTATTTCCTTCCTTGTGTTTTCTCACCGTCTCTCTTGAATCCCTATTATTTGGAGTGGAACCATCTGGACAGGTACTCTAACTTACGTTTCTCTCCCATTTCTGTGTCATTTTACTTTGCTTTCTGGGAGAGTTCCCTAACTTTATCTCCCAACCTTGTACTAAGGTTTTAATGCCTCCTGTAAGTCTTTAATTTCCAAGAGGCTTAATTTTCCTTTAAATTGCTTTTTGTTTGTTTGTTTTCGGAGGCCTCATGTGCTAGGTACTTTCCTCAGATCTTTGGAAATTCATTTCTGTCCGTGATTAAGATCGGGGGAAGAAAACACTGGGAACTCCAAATGGATGAGTAGCGTTTGATGATTTTGAGCTTCACTACAGTGGTCTGGGTGAGCTGTTTGGGAATCTTCCCAGTGTCAGCATCTTTGCCCTTTCCTCATGGAATAGTTATATACTCCCAGAGACTTTATTCAGACTTGGGAGTAAGGCATTAGCCGGCAAGGTCCCGTAAGTCAAGCAGAGGCAGGGAGGTGTGTGGTGTTCTCTGCTTTCAGCGTCACTGTTCATGAGATTAATCACTAGATTGTATGCACACATATGTGTATGCACACATGTGTGTGTGCACATACAACTACATATACAGTTAATCCTCCTTAATCACGGAGGCACTGTTTGCAGATATGCTGATGGCGCTTTCTTGATCATTCACAGACACGCAGCTAAAAGTTGAGTGTCCTGACGTGGGCGTTCCCAGCTGAGGCAGAACAAGGTGATGTTCTGCCTTCTAGTGTCCGCTCATACTGTAAACAAGTGTCCTTTTCATAGCCTCCTGGGAGGCACACTCTTCTTGTGTTTGCGCTTTTCTCTTGGTGGTTTCACTGTTTGAAATGGCCGCCCCCAAGCACAGTGTTGAAGTCACCTAGTGCTTCTCAGGCCAGGAAGCC
>PVKM010029016.1:0-17982 GCA_004027735.1 Carollia perspicillata
ATTTTATATATAATGTAAGGCATTTTAAATTGACTTTTTAAAAATTGAAGAGAGAAAATAATTGCATATATTTACCCTTATGAAAGTTCTTCATTCTTTATTGTAGATCTGAATTTCCAACTGCTACTCTCCCTTCAGACTAAAACCTCTCTTTAGCATTTTTTAGTGTGAACCTGCTCGAAATGGGGCACAAAGCAAGGGTCCCAAAGTATAGGCAATATCCCCCATAGCCCATGACTGGGGGAAAGGGGAGTGAGTGAGACTGCATTTAAGATACTTTGCATTACAATGGCAAGTGGGTAGCCTTGTCTTTCCTGAAGCGTAGTGACTCCTGACATAGCCAGGGGACCTTATACTATGCCTGTGTGAGAGGCAGGGAGGCAGAGGCTCCTGTGTCACAGGGTACTCTTGCCCTGACTAAAGATGGCAGCCACATGAAGGTAATGATACCGGAATTTGGAAAATGTAGGTTATTGTACAAGGGGACAGAGATGAGGTCATGTAGGAAGCTCTGGGTCAGGATTTAAACTAAGTGTGGGCGGAGAGAGAGAGAGGCAGGTCAGCCATGAGGGTTGAAAGAGTAGGTAGCAGGCTGGTCTGCGGTGAACAGGGCAGCTGCAAGGGATTCTGCTGTGCTGCCTGTAATGAGCGAGGAGCAATATCTGCTCTTCTGAGGATTTGGCCATGTGGCCCAAGTTGGTATGGGAGCTGGTCCACCATGGGAGAGAGGAGGTAGCCATGAGGGAGCAGCAAGCAGCTATGCAGTTTGTAATCAGGATTCAGCCATGTGGTCTGGTGTAGTAAGGAGGCAGCAGCCGAGAGGGAGAGAACGGCATGCTCCTGCTCTGATAGGCTGCTCCGGCCGACTCTGAAGCCACCAAAGACTCAGCCTTTCAAGATGCTGACCTGCTGCCCCATAGACCTGGACTCTTGGGACTTGGCACATATGGAGGGGCCACTGTCTTGGGACTTATGCCTTTCCTGAACTTCCCCATGATCCAGGGCAACGCAGCACATGTTTTCCTGGACTACTACGTGGAAGTTGAGGATGATGAACCCCAGATCCTGAAGGAGAAAGCTGCTGTGAGAGGAGGGCAACTTTGAAACCCCTGGTGTACTTTCCAGAGGAGATGGAGAACTGTTCATGCAGCTACTTAAGAACAAATAAGAAGATGGGGAACTACTGAGCATGGTTTTGGCTTGTAGCCTGGTGGGGAGCAAGGGAAGTGATGGCTCCTGTGGGAGAGCAGGGCTCTGAGCTTAAGTGCTCCCAGTCCTCCGACCCAAGGTTGGAATCTTGTAAATAAAAACCTGTTTCCCTCAACACTAACAATAGGTCATGCACCAAGGTGCCTTGTGCATGGGCCCTGCTTTCCTCGGTTACATGCTGGCAACCATTTCTATCATCTCTTGTGTACCTGGAAATGTTTTTATTTAAAGGTAATTTTTGAAATACATTTGTACCATATCAAGAATTCTATAGTTGACAGTATTGTTTACTTTTTGTGTTTTAGCACTTTGGCTATTTTTTCTATTTTTGCGCCTACATACTTTTAAATTTTTAATGGATTATAAAATATAGTTTATTGTCAAATTTTATATATTTTCATGACACTAAGATATAAAACTTGGATTAAAATATACAAAATTTGCTTTGTGAGACCATTTGGGATGATTTATATCCAAGGGATAGATATGTAATATTTCTATGATTATTTCAACCCCTATAACTTTTCCATCTTGAAAAAAGTGGATAAAACCATATGAGAAGTAGAGAAATAATAAAGAATAAACTTTGTCTTAGTAAAATGAAAATCCTCCCAATGTTTAGGTAAAAACGGGTATGGTTCAAGTTTTCTGCATTTTTGTTGATGAAACATATTTTCACTTAAAAATCACAAAGTGAAAAATGTTTTCTAATTTTGTTACCTTTGCTACAATTATATAGTTCATTAACATGGCTACCACTAAATTATAGATTGGAATAAATCTATTTAAATGATATGTTTAAAGCAAAAGAAATAAAAGCCAACCAAGAACTTCAATAATGAACTTCTTACCTAAGGAAAAATGTTAAATATTTCTTTATAACCAACAATACCCAAAGTGTCTTCAAAATAAACAATAATAACATATTTCCATTTACTTTTTCATTCTTTCCCTTTTCTTGATAGAATCAATGACCTACACTACCTTAATTTCCCTTCTGGAATAAACAGCCTCCCTGTTAGGAACTGTGATTCTAAAAACAATACTCTCTTAGTATGCCTTTTTGCACAGTAATCATGATATAGTGAGAGGCTATTTTGAAACAAAAAAAAGCATTCACTCCTGCTGATTATACATACAAGGTAACATTTCTTCTTTTCACCTAGAGAAAGTAAAGGCTTGGAGAAATCTATTCATTTGACCTAGAAATCCCATAGGGCAGTGAGCCATCTATGTCTAAAGAACTTATCATTGGAAAATATCAAGCCCACATTCTCCATAATTAAAAAGGAAGTAATTTTAATTATGAAAACATTATGATAAATGTAAAAGATGGGGGCACTATTGCATGTTCCTATAATGAGACCCTTGGAGATTAGAGTCCTCTCACTGCATCCTCTAGTTAAGTCTTCCTTTCTTTCCATGGTTTCTTGTAACGTCACACTTATTATTATTCCCCTGTAGCTACAAGACCATGAGGTTTCTTCCCACCTTCCATCCAGCTCCCAGCCTCAGCTAACTCAGGAAAATTTCCAGGAGAGGAAATTACTAGGCAGAGAGGATTATCTATGTTTTGGGCTTCCATCGGATGCATCACAACATGGCAGCCCACAGATTTGCCCAGTATTTGCTGGTCTCTGCTGGTCAGGGCAAAGACAGCCCTTCTCTGACAGGTGGCTTTCTCCACGCTCTGTGACCAGACTTTGTCTCACCTCTATTAGCTTCTCCCACTGGTGTTATTTCTCTAAAATGTCTTTGCATCCACAATTCTTCAATGGATTTAAGAAAAGTTATAGTGGTTTCTCATTGTACATTTGCCTGGTGCTTTCTGATTTTTATCACATGATTGGAGGCCTTGCACACCATTCTGTAGCCGAACTGAAAGTTGAACTCCTCTCTGTTTCCAAGGAACTTGAAATCTGATTGAAAACACATAACAGAACTAGGTTGGAAATGGCAGATGATAGAGTAAAGGATAAGGACAGTCAACCTCCCAAGAGTTCAGAGGAGGAAGGAGGGTTGCCAGACACAATCCAGGACATTCAACTGAACTTGAATTTCAGATATACAGGGAATGCATTTTTAGTAAAAGTGTATCTCAAATGTTGCATTATATTGGAAAATATTGCTTCTTGATCTGATATTCAAATTTAATGTGAAACCCTATGTTTTTCATAAATTTGTTCCTAGGAGGAAGGGCACCCTAGTGGGGAAAGGACTCTGGAAGCAGGAAAAAATTGACTCAGGCTGTTAAGCAAGGACTGAGATGTTAAAAAACTCCCACATAATGTGTATGCAGATAAGTAGTGGGAGAAAGGATCAGAGAAATGTGTCAAGTTCAAAACCCCTGAGAATTCTGAATGCCAATCTAAGAAGAATGGACTCTATTTTACTGGCAAAGACGAGTAAGAAAGATTCATTGGAAGTCTCTCATTTTTGACCTCTTTAAAGGTAACAGTAGCAATGAGAATCAATTTTATGGTATAGGTCTTCCATAGCAAAGCTCTTTTCTGATTTTAAAGGGCTTTTTGCTTCAGTAAGATCCCATTTTCCTTTTCATGCTTTTTCCGTAGGCATTTACAGTCTCCCTTTGTTCAGGTATAAGACATGATGATGGCTCTGCCTTCAGCAACATGAAACAAATAAGATTTTCTATTTCTGCCAAATAAATGAAAATCTAGATCACATAGAAATTGACAAATGCCAAACAGACTTTTAACCATGTTTATTTGAAGCAACTTGCTGTACCTCAGTGCACAATTACAAATCATCCTTTCAAGCTCTTCAGCATCGCAGACCTGCCAAGAGCTAATTAACTGCTCTGACAGTGGAAAGATGTGGCAACAGAAGGCAGAGTTTCTGAGCGACTGTAAGGTATTTAATTTGAATAAAAGGAGAATTAAAAAGCAGCAGTGAGCAAGAGTGGTAACAGACACAGAGTGCCTGTATTGAAGATTCCTATTTGATTTCAAAATCAGCCACTGGAAATTTATTATTGGGATGAATGTTTTAAAGTGTGTAAGACAGCTTTCCATAGCAGGCAGCAGTGATGCGGGCTGCGAATGTGAGTTTGCATTGGTTCAGCTTTCCCAGCAGAGACTGACCTTTCCTCTTTGAACACCCTTCCCGCACTTCTGACCATGCACATGAACATGAATAAGGTTCCTCAGTGCTTAACCTCATGGTCAGAACAGCTAGTTTCTCGTAACATGTGTAACTGAATCAAGTGACTGCTGCATCCTGGCGAATATATTGAATACAACACATGCATAATCTAATAAGTACCCTCATCATTGATTTGCAACTGTCTTCTGTGCAGGCAAAGCCTTCATGCCAATCCTACTCCCAGGTCTGAGAAGTGGCTGCAGAGCCGGGACGTTTTTCTCAGATTTTTTCTGAGACAGCACTTCAGATAACTTCAGCTGAGGTCTCCTGGCTGCTACTGTCTCCTCCCTATTCAACCCCGATTACACTCAATGAGTCAAGAGGGAAAATTTTTTTTTCAGGTGCCAGGAACTTTCACGTGTTATTTCATTGATTGTTATAAAGATCACCACAGTAGGGTTACTCCTATTTTCAAGATACAGAAACTAAATCATCAAAACACTTTAGTATCTTGCTCATCATTCAAACTCAGGTGGGCTGACTGGAGCCTCATGAGCTCTCTCCCATCCTAGCACACAATATTCCCACACAGCCTTGCTTTCTTTAAGATTCTTCGGCCCTGGTTTTCTTTGTAGCTTATCCCTAATGCAAATATGATTTGGCATGGAAATTGAAGGCTCTTATAACTTTATTCCCACCCAAAGGTTGAGTTCTTTCTTTCCCTTTTTTTTTATTACAACCCTCCCTCATTTCGGGGTTATTATTTATTTTGTTAACATGGCTACCAAAGAATAAGAAACAACCACATGAAGAAAATTTCTGAATCTTATGCAAAACTCTTTTTAAAAAGGCATTGTGCCTCAGAGTATTTTCCCCAATACTATTTTGTATTGGTTTCAGGCGTACAGCTTAGTGGGTATACAATTGTAACTTTACATGGAGTATTGTCCTCAGTATTTCTAGTACCCAACTGGCACCGTACAGAGTTGGCACAATATTTCTGACTATATTTCCCATGGACTGGGTGAAAGAGGTGAAGAGACCAAGAAGCACAAATTGGTGGTTATAAAACAGTCAGGGCATGTGGTTGAATCCTTTCTGTAACCAAGTCCAGTTCCCCCCAGGAATGAGATTGAGTGGTCCTTATCAGGTCACGTGTGGGTCAGATTCCAGGCTGCTCAAGATTTCTAGGAGTTTCCCTACCCTAGCGTCAGCCCTCACCCACAGTGAGTTGAAGTAGAAAGTGCTATTTAGGTTCATAGCACGTGAATTCTTCTGTTATGTCAGGTTTGACAATTTTCCACAGCTCGCTTTGCAACTCCTTTGTACCTCCTCCCACAGGGGGCAGCTGAGTGCACACATACAAGATTTTTTACCAATAACTCGAACGCATTCACAGTACACACAAGATTTTTCTTCTAAATAATACCCTGCAACTTTTCATAGAACTTAATTTTTAAAAACTTGTAAAACATTCTATGTATATTTATAAATATGAGAAGCATACATCTGCATAATCGTAACCAAGATCGAACAGATGTTAACATACTGTAATATGCTTCAGATCATTTTTTAAAAGAAATATAATGTTATAGCCATTGCTAAAATGCTACTTCCACCCCTTACCCCTTCCTTTCTAGAAGTATCCACTCTTTTGTAGATGGTATGGATCATTTCCAAGCGTGTTTTTGAACTTCTGGAATACGAATAAAATACATCCATAAACAATACGGCTGTGTGTGTTAAAGATTTATATAATTGGAATCCTACTACACATACCTTTTTACAACTTGTTTTTCTTTTACTTTTTATGAGTGTCTAGCCTAGAGAAATGAGATGAGCTCAAGGAAATATGTACAAGGATTTCCATGGAATCACTGTATTCTAGTAAAACAAAACATGAAGACAAGCTCATTGTTCCTCTGCTGTGCAATGTTTACATAAACGTGATTTATGCAATGGAACGCCACCAATGCCATCAGCAGTTAAAATGGATCAACGACATCTACACGTATTCATAGAACTTAAGTTGCTTTTCTTAAAAAATGCATTTAGGCACAGGAAAGCAATGAATATAAAGTGAGTTTTTACAATGGCGGACTTCTGTTTGCTTATTTTTAAGACTGATCCCTTGATAATAAAAATATTGAAAGATTTAGTACATACAAATTCTTAGCATTATCACTGGAGGAAAAATAAAAGCCCAGTGTTTTAGCATTTTCTTGATCTAAACCTCTGCTCTATTCATCAGCTCACGTGTTCATTCCTGCAATGCAGATAAAAGATGCAGAATTTGACACTGAATTAGGTCAATGTGTTAGCAAACTCTCTTTCTATCCCTGTCATTAACTTGATTGAAAAAACACAAGATAAAGGAAGATATGTCTATCTTTCAGTCTTCAGAAATTGTTCCCATTTACTATATTTGGGTAAGGCGATCAGTGGTGCTTTTCAGAGGCGTGGTCTCTCTTGCTATCTGGTTTATCAAGTTAGTGCTGAAAAGACTTTAGATGACTCATTTGTATGCAGACCAGAATTTCCAAATTGGCAGCTCTAACTACCACAGCATTCTAACTGCCATATATAGATGACAGTAAATTACTTTCAATATTACCTTCAGACTATTAAAGCTATAGTGGTATGAGAATAATGTATGTGTGCATATTGCTACTGTCAGTAGGTACCCAATCAATAAAACAATATTGCTCAGTATCCTAGCAAAGAAGAGTTCTGATAACGTAATGGTAGCCTGAAATATGCTAATAAATATGTTTAGTAAAACCTCTATTACTGAAGATGAGGCTGCACTGAACTGGGGAAACTGCAAAGCATGCCGGGACCTGTGCGGCTCAGAGCTGGCATTCTGCAGAACTTTATTGTGGTTGGACCTGGAAGGGAAGTGATGTGTGAGTGAGAGAGTCCTGAGCCATTTGACTAGGTTGGTGAGACAAAGCAGTATTTCTCTTACCCTCTGGAATAGGTCAGATCAGCCTGCTGTAGGTTTTTTTTTTTTTTGTATTCTGTAATCTTCCATAATGAGCTCATCATAACACTAAGTATGCCATTTTTATAAAAGTATGTGATTATGTTTCTTTCCTTTGCCAAACACCATGCTTGATGGAAGGGATGGGGCCTGTCTCCTCTGTTACACATCCCCATTCCCAAGCAAAACTCCTTGAACGAATTTAGTAATAGTCATAAAAACAATTAAAGAGACAGGAGGGAGAAGGTGCTCACGTAAAGGTTTTATTGGGTACCATCATAAGACAAGGCTTCCCTGTGTCTTCACCCCCACTTATGGCCACACCCAGCAAGGGCTGTAAGTCAGTAATTCCAGGGGAACCATAGAACAGAGATCTGCGCACTTGGTTCATATTCACCTGCATTGCTCACCTGCTGGAGACTTAACTCTCCTTTGTCTCTGTTTTCCCATCCCTCATTCCCTGAGGCAGAAACAAGTAAGAAACTGTTATCTTTCAGGAGATGGATAATAGTTTCACAAATTTTTCTTAGGGATGAGATAATCCAGGTATTGCTTAGCATATAGTACTTGCTGAAAACATGTTTTCCATCATTACCACTGTTATTCAAGATTAGAATCCATCCCTAAGGAACGAAGGTTGATAAGAAATAAAAAGGTATGACACAAGCCCCAGCCATTGGTACTGGTTTAGGATGGGAGTCCAGTCTCGGGAATGTTAAGTCTCAGATGGAATCACTAATATATTTCGGGAAACAACCCAGATTTATGGTCCAGGCCAACACAGAGATGATGAACTGAGAGGGGGATCAAGTTCTAGGTCTTCAGGCTTGAAGAAAAGCAACAGAACACTGTGTTGAATGAGGATTAGTTGGATGATTGGGAAGAATGAAGAAATCCAATAGATTCCCACTAGGTGTTGGGATTAGGGCTACCTTACTCGGAAGTAGGTGGTTCAATTTTGAGAAGCTGGCAATGAGAAAGGAAGCGAGTCAGTAGTTGGGAAATTTATTCTGGTGGTGGCTACTACTATAGAAAGGCTTGACCTGAGCCAGAAATATGACATTAAGCAGAACTATGAAGGACATCAGGAAAGGGCAGTAGTGGCAACATAGTTAGTATACATGTATTGGAATTAAGTCACAACCGAAGAGAAATCAACATGGATAAATAATAGATGTAGATTCTTTTTCATCTTTGGAAAATAGTTTTCACCACAGAGTAATAAGTTGTGCAAAAACAGTGAAAAAACTTAAAAAGAATCACTGACAACTGGAACCTTGTCCAGGAATTGCCAATACATGGCATGTGTGCTGCCATTTCTGAATTCTGTGTCCTTGGCCAACCTTCAAGGAATAATCTCTGTATTCTTCCCGGTGAGCCAATATATGGACTTACGATACTTCTTAATATAGCGTATGTGGCAGCCTCTTCTAACTAAACTTATTTGGCACACAAGAGAAGACTTACTTGCCTTCCCTGACTTAGATTAACCCTTAGTATTTAAGTGAGGAAACTGAGGCCTAATGAAGTGAACTCACCTTCCTCTGCAAATCTCAAAGCCTACTACTGTACTTGTCCTGGTGATATCTCCCCTTCTCTCTTCCTGATTTTCAATACCATTTCTATTTCTATTCAGTTAACATCCTTGTTACACAAAACAGATTTAGGCAAAATGTCAGATATAAAATAATTCATTAAATTAACTTTCTTGAAGTCACATGACTACTTGTTCATAGACTCAGGACTCTAGGCAAATACTAGGTGCTTGTGGCTGAATCCCTTGACCGTGTAAGAAAACGCAAAACTCAAAACTCCTTTCAATGGAAGAGACATGATATTTGAGCACCATGGTAACTCCCCTTGTTGTAAAGAAAGTCATGGAGATAAAAAGAAGATATCAACGCAAACTCCTTTAGTAGCCTCCGAGAGAGATCTGGACCATCCAAACTATTGTAAATTCTACACAGTGAAAGTAATAGTTAATGAAATGAGCACGCTTTATTACTTAATGCTTCCATACTGACTTCAAGTGAATTTAGGAGACAATTATACCTTTGTATCAAGTATTTACTAAACACACTGACCAGGAAGCAGCACCCATTTATAAGGTTTCAGGATAATTTAAACTATTTACAGAGGTTTAGAGTGTTTGTACTTTATTTTTCTAAGACTGCTGGTCATGGCTGTGATTTCTTGGATAAAAATTCTCTAATTCTTTTTTAGGGAAGTGTCAGATCTATTTGTTTTTAGGTAATTTCTAAGACATACCGAGAAGTCATGTGAAGAAGGCACTGCCTAGAATCTCTGACTTCTGTTGGGCTAGGGGCGGACTTGGTTGAGGGAGCAAGAGTCAGAGTCCCAGACAGAAGCAGCAAGAGCAAGTACAAAGGCCTGAGATAAGGAGAAGTTAGGTACCTGTTAAAAAAATTTTAAAGATTTTATTTATTTATTTTTAGAGAGAGGGGAGGAAGGGAGAAAGAGAGGAACAGAAACATCAGTATGTGGGAGATACATTGATCAGTTGCCTCTCGCACATCCCAGCTGGTGACCTGGCCTGTAACCCGGCCTGTAACCCAGGCCTGTGCCCTGAGTGGGAATTGAACTGGCGATCTTTGAGTTCGTAGGCTGGCGCTGAACCCACTGAGCCACACCAGCCAGGGTGGAGCTAGGTACCTTTTAGGAATAAAAATGCGCATCTTATGTTTGCTGCACAGTAGACCCGGAGAGCAGAGATGTAATCTAGGGGAAAGGTCAGAGCCAGGTCAGAGCCAGATCAGGCAGGTTTTTGTAGACTGTGTTTAGGAGTTGGATTTGAATGTAAGCACCATGTAAGCAACTGTATGATTTGATTAACTTTTAAAAATGGTACATATCGCCCTGGCTGGTGTAGCTCAGTGGATTAAGCAGAGGCCTGTGAAGCAAAGGGTCGCTGGTTCGATTCCCAATCAGGGCACATGCCTGGGTTGCAGGCCAGGTCCCCAGTAGGGGACACATGAGAGGCAACCACACATTGATGTTTCTCTCCCTCTCTTTCTCCTTCCCTTCCCCTCTCTCTAAAAATAAATAAGTAAAATATTTTTTAAAATGGTACATATTGTTCTTTGAATTAGTGTTATTGAAGTAAGAAACTTAAGTGGATTCAGGACAGGGACTTATTCTGATTGATCTCTGACACTTCCACATTGTCCATTCATAACAGGATGAAGATAAGTGTTTACTAAATAATAAGAGATTATATGGCTTACTGAATAAACAAATGAATATCAGGAAAGAATTATCAGTGCAGATAGAGTTCAAAACACATGTTGAAACAATTTTGACCATGTCAAAGTCTGAGTGGACAGGAAAAAGACTTTAAAACAGCATGCTTTAAGATTTATTGTTGGCGAAATAATTAGTCTTTGAATTTGTTCCTCTTTTAAAAGTTTGTTTATTCTGTAGTTGCTGTTGTGCTAACATTCTTGCTTTATTTAAGTGTTTTCCTCCTAAATAGCATGCATTTATGTAGCTAGGATAATTAGGTTGAATTACATCAATTTGGAGAGGTTAAATTCTAGTAGTAATTATACATTTGCAATTTACAATTAGAGTATAAATCAGATGATGGTATATTACTTGCAATGCATATGATAATGGCAATTTAAGAAAGATGTAAACTTAGAATTCTGGATACCATTGACTTAAGCAATTAGTGTATAAAAATGCTTGAGTTTAAATATTCTAGAAAAAGAAAGCTGTAAGTTGACACCTACCCATTTTATAATTGAAAATGCTATACTGTATTGGTTTTTAAACTGTTTTCCAAATAGACAGAAAGCCAGTTAAGAAACAATATTACAAAACAAAAATTCCTTCCACATGCTAAACTCACTATATTGAAATATCCATCGCATCCTCACATATTAATTATACTCAAGTATTTTTGCAAAAAAATTTATAAGTTGCATGGTTAAATAGCTATATGATGGATAATTCACAGGTATACCTCTGTTTCAAGGTGCAAATAAGTAAATTATATATTTAGGCATGTAAAATGTCATTGGTATCAAAAAAGATTCCACTTCTGACACTTTTCAGAGTCAGCAATGAATAACTGGAACGTTTAGTTGACAATAAACAACAAGTTAGCTTTTCAAAAATAGTTATATTTGAAGATTCTCCTGACCCATCATGGGGTACTTATTATTAGAAGATGTACATAATCATTAGAATATATCTGTGAACACTGTCAAATAGAGCACTGTAACTAGTGTTTAAAATGTATTTTTTAGCATTAGCATTCTACTAAACATTAAAATGTCACTTAAAAAATAAGAAAAAAGGAAAGCCCACATATTGACTGATTATTCTTAAAAATGTTATTTTATGAATAAATAGCATGACTCTTTTTAAATTCCTTCTACATGAACCCAAATACACATATACATGTATATGTGTACCTGGAGAGACTATACATTAATAATTATTTAATAAAATATACCATTATTCAGAGCAATTCTTTTGACTGCGTGATCTAAAAAAAGTTCCAAGATGCATCAGTTTCCTGAGTTTTGAGAATACTTTCTGAAATACTGCACATTTCATCTATTTATTTTTATATAAAATTTATTTTGGGATAATTGAAAATTTACAGAATGTTGCAAAGGGAGTAAAGTGATTTCTCTCCTATCCCTCCCAGCTTCCCCGACACTAACATCTTATTCTTTGTTCTGGGATGTGGAAATAGATAGGTTGACAATAGATAGATGATAGATAGATGCACAAAATGCACAAAACAAGGGAAACATTACCTAAAAATTAAAGCATTTAGGGATAAAGATTCACCTTTAGAGGCAAAAAGAATGAACAAGTCACTAAGAATTAATATAGGTTTCCAGTAGTGACATAGTTTTTAGAAACCACAAAATTCAGTCCAAGGGCACAAGTTTTGATAGCAAATTTGCATTCAGCAGGCCTAGGTGCATTTAGAACATGTCTGCTAGCCTGCGTTACAGGACTTTAAAAGCACTACATTAACAATATTATAATAAAGTAGCTAGGCATTGCAAGGTAAATTGCATTGATTTTCAACATTTGCCAAGGTAACGTCAATGCTAATTGCTAATAAGCCTTGTACTGTGCCTAAAATAAATTCAAAATTTGCTGTATTACTGGAAAGCAGAATTTGAACAGAAAACTTACTTTCGTTGCACATTTTGTTGTTCTTACTTACATGGAAACATTTATTAGCTCTGAGTAAAATTATAAAGAAGAATAAACATGCCAGCTCTTCCTTTAAAGAGCTCAACTAAAATGAGAGACAGAAAGGAAGAACAAAGAAGAGTTAATAAAAAGCCGACTATAAGAAGTGCTACGGGATTTGAACCCACAAAATGCAGGGAAGGGGCATCCTGACCACACACAAGGCTGGGAGAAGCAGCCTTTAGACTGCGGAGTGACTGGCTGGAACATTTTGGGCACTCAGGGTTATGAGAGAAGGTCATTCTATAAAAAGAAAATGGTATGACTGAAGGTTTGCACATCTCGCATATGGACCGCATATGCCCTGTGATGAGGCAAGTTGTCAGATGTATAGTTAATGGTTTAGAAGCATCAGAAAGACCTTCCATCTGACAAATGATATTGTTCTACAAAGGCAAAGACTTGGAAAACCGTCTGCCTCAGCTGCTTTTCCAAATCAAGATGACCAGCAGGACATGCTTTCTTCTCATCCTTCACAGTGTCAGCCGATGCGGGGTCTGGGGCTAAATTATCAACAGCCATTGTTGACAATGTCAGAGGGTTGGGTCGATGACCTCCACACCCAACCACACATCCATCACACTCCAGTCTTGTTTCCTTGGGCAGATATGTTTTGACATGTTTGCATTTTTTAATGCCTTATTCTTTTTAAAATAAACATCAATCCACTTAATATGATCACTTACACACCCTCTCTATAATGTTTCTTACCCCTTAGCTTTGGCAAATAAGTCTGCAGACATAGCACCAGGAGTAAGTGATTAAGTCAAAGGGCTGAATTTAAGAAGGGGGCTCCTTCAGAAGCAGCAGCCTCAACAAAGCAGCTGAAGAACAAAGAGAGATTAATCTTGACAGTCAGATTTGCAGACACTCAGGCAAGATGATATGCTTTTGAGGTGTCTGTTGTAGCCCTGATATTCTTGTTTCACATAAAACTGGAGCATTTGATGACCAGGTCAAACTGGACTAATGCACTAACCGTTCTGCCTGGGACCTACCTATAGACACAATCCAAACAAAGAGACAGAAAAATCTGTAAGTAATCAATAGTGAGCTATTTCAGTGTGGTGGCTTAGGTAATTTGTCCACGTGCCTATTTCATCCACCTGCAAAAGACTGGAAAATTCTCCATGAACGAAAATTAATTGTGTATAAGCAGCTGCAAATGGGCACGGCAAGAAGAAGCTATTTATGATACGTGACAGACCCAAATTGTTTCTGATTATACTAATTAGAAAGAATTTAATATACTAAGAACTCCTGGTGTAAATTTGAGTCAATGGTAAACTGTGCTTAAATCATGCTTTACTCAATATTTTAAATGAGTCATTATCTACCTAGAAAGAAGAATTCACAGAGAAAAAGGAGAAAATAGATGTCTACATGAAATTAGGAAGTGTCTTAAAAAGAAGAAAAATAAGAGTTACAAACGACAATTGGAAATCATTGTGTGCTTAATTACATTAAAGCCGCATAATCACATACCTCCATAAAGTTGAAATAAAAAAGGAACATCAGGCAAACCATTCCACACCACCAAAAAGTCACAATCACAGTTGGAGAGGACTTCAAAGTAAGCATGCCCATCTCCCCACAGATTGAAAGAATCTGTTCAATCCCCCATTACCGCAAGGGGATTATCTCATCTCTGAACACCACTGGCGGCAGAGAACTTGCTACTTTGCAAGGTAGCTCTCTCTGTTCAGGTGTGAACATTCTAGTTTAATTTTATCTGTAGCTGTAACTCAGCACCAGATCTCCACATTGCCCACTGGAATAACACAAAATTAAAAAGTACCTGCTCCATTCAAAAACCTTCCAAATATTTGAAGATGACTTTCCAACTCTTCCTAATGTGGTCCTGTCTTCAGAAATAGTCCCAATTCTAAGGTCACTTCCCATGTGCACGATTTCCCTAACTTGCATCATTTTGGGTTCCATCTTTCTTCATTTAATGTATATTAACTGAGAACCCACTGCATGCCAGGCATGGGATATGCGGATGGATATAACAATACAGCATCTGCACTGACGGAGCTTAAAGGCTACTAAGAAAGGCAAATACTTTAAGCAAGATAATTAAAGGTGTGATAAGTGCTACAAAGGGGAAGGTCATGGGCATTACTCAGATCTTACAAAGTGCCTACAACTGTATACAAAACTCCAGGAACTGTTTCAATGAAGCCCAGGTACATTAGGATGATTTATCACCTGGATTTAACCTATGATTCTTTTAATTTGGTCAAGATTACGATAACTCAGGAATCACACCACAGAGTTGAAAACACTTATACTAAGGCTGAGATAAACCAAAAACTGGGTATCCAGATTACAGCCACTGCTGACTCCTGTGACTATGCCACGCTGTCCCAGGTGACAACACTAACTATCCCAAGGGAAAAATTCCAAAGGAAGCTTCTTGGGCAGTTCCTTAGTGCCCGGATCAGATCACCAAGGTGCATATTAGGAACGGGGCACTCACGCAGACAGAGAGAAGGTAGCTCCACTTCCAATTCTTAAGACTCTCTGTGTATTAAAAACAATGTAGAACAGCCCAAATGAAATCTGCTCACTGAACTATTTGTAGCTAACAAATTAGCAGTTTTAAATCAACACAAAGATTGCTGCAAGTAAAATCATATTCCCTAGTGACTTTCCCCAGAATTTCTTCCAGCTCTCTTCCAACTTCAACGTGCCCAGACAGAGCTCTCATCTTCAGCGTATTTTTGCTGTACTTCCCTGAGCGTGCTGAATGGGGTGCATTATTCTGCAGAGTGGACCATATTGTGGAGTCCAAACATTCTTAACCACTAATTGAGGTATCCTGGAAAATAAAGTAGGCAAGAAGTAGGGTAGGGTTCCTACCATAACAGGTGGGGTTCTACTAAGCAGCTGGGTAACCCTTGCGCTCTGGTAGCTTTTCTGAACTCAAATACTTTGCTGAGAAAATGAGAGATCTATTCTGAAGATTTGGGTTGCTTCCAGCTTTAATGTCCTATGAATCTGAATACTGTTTAATTAAGTTTAGATTAATTTCCTATCACTATTTCCATAAAGTATGGAAAAGAACCCTTGGGTAATTAGGAGACTAATCAAAATATAAACTATAATATTTGTAAAGTCTCAAGAATATACTTGACTATGAACAACATTCAGTAATCTATTTTCATTGTTTGAAACATTCAGTCCTTGTAATTCCACAAAAATGTTTTTTACAGTAGATTTTAGCAGAGATCTTTCCATTAAACATCCACCAGATAGCATGAGTCTGGGACCAGATTGTTCGCGTGGCACTGATGGCTTTTCTGGACGAGTGGCTGTCCAGCGTGGCTAAGCTGACCATTCCTTGGAACATTCTGAAAGTGACAATAAAGCAGCAAGATGGCAGATTGCATGAATGTTGGGTCTCCATCATGCATCACTTCGACATTTGCTTGAACCCAATTTTTGTTTTGCAAACTCAGTAATTTCTACTTAGCTTCATTGCTAGCCCCAGTACTTTTGCTTTTCTTTGTAAGTTATCAGATATAAGTAGTGACCCAGCTGGCCAAGGCCAGTTGGAATACCTGCCACTTTGGGAAAAAAGAAAACTGCTAATGTCATTCACACACACATATATATACATACACACATATACATACATACATACATGAGAGAGAATGTATTTATAATGTATACCAATGTGTATCTCAGGATGAGAACGGTGAGGGAAATACACAGAACTCAATGTCTTTTTCAACAACCACTTAGAAACATTCATTTCCCTCAGATACTAGCAATATACATTATTTAGAAAAAATATTGCACATTTCGATTTGCTTGTCTTCTAAAACTCCCATAAGAAAACATACCCTTCTGAGAATTCCAGCCTAATTTCTATGCAAATTATCTATATATCTATCTAATCTATAAATCTATAATCACACATTATGCATGCTTTGGACAATCATCTAAATGGTTACAGATTGATTTGGGGAATCCTTAGAGGCTCACTGCATTACTTTCTTTGATATCCATGTTTGCGTGGCCAGCAGATTTTAAGCACCTAGGACTGTTTGCAAGGAGGAAAAGAAGGTGATCCAACAGTGAGCGCTTGATTTTTAGTTAATTCTGCTTTATAAGTATATGCTGCTTCAAAATTATGGAAATTACATGAATGACATTTGCTTTTTCCCAAACAAATGCAGTCCAAACTAAAGAAAAATGTAATCATAGTTCTATTTAATATTTGTGAAACTAATGTCAAAATACAACTTAGCCACTCTATGTTGTATAAATACCGTTTATATAACCTTTGGGGGAAATTACTGTATCTTTCGCTGTTCACTCTGTCTATTTACTCATCTACAAAGTGCATTAATCATCTCTATCCTACTCTTACACAAGGTTGTAGTTATGTGCTTTCAAAGTATGTAATCAAACAAAGTATATACCAAAATAATATAACACATTCTTCGAAATAGCTTTAATTATTTAGGAATCAGACCAAGATTCCTTCGGCAGGGATTCAAGGTTCTCGTTTCTAATCCTGAGCTATGTGGTGGCCATATGAGAAGACAACTCGGCAGAGACAAGTAGCCAAGACTCTGCAGCCGCAAGGCCTGGGCTCCCTCTCCTACCTAAACAGGTCACTCTACTTTTCTCAACCTCAGTTCTTTACCTGTGAGGTGTGGGTAGTAACATTCTTCCCTCATGGGGCTGCAGGTTGTATGGATCATTATTTAAAGTGCTTAATGAAATGCCTGCACATAGCAAGCCCCTATGTACATAGCAAGTATTACCATTACACTAAGTGGAGATTGCTTTGGGGCAGCAGAACTAAGGCAACGATTGTCCTGTTGTAAAATACTAGTTTTGAGGTGTAATTTGAAGCAGAATCCCGGCACTTGTCCCTCCAGTTCTTCTGGGTCTGTGACAGTCATACTTTTTGCCCTTCCCCTACCTTCCTACCTCACCTGTGCCGTGGCACTAAGCATCCGCAGTTCCCATTAATGAAACTTTTTGAAACAATGTTGATGTTAATGACCAAATAAAAAATAAGTAGGCAACTCCTTTGAATGTTGGAGATTAAGATTCAGGTTAAGTCACATTCCCTTCAAACATCATTCTGATGATTTTAATAGATGTAGATGACTCTCTTTTTCTTGTACTTTTTGCCAGTCCTTGAAGAAGGTTCTAGAAAATAGCTAAGGCAAGCTAAACTTTCATCAGCTGTCTTGATCCTAACAGCAGTAGAAAGAACTTCATTTAAACTAAAGACTACAATGCATTGATAGGGATGACAGACCTCGGTCATCTGATTTATGAAGACAGTGACTTTGCAGGTTTCATGGAGTTTTTAAAATACAATTTGATACACTAAAGTACATTTTAGCCTCAGTTTTTGATTTGTAAGGAGGCAACATTATGGTTTAACATAGAATAGCCAAGTGGCAGGCTACAAA
>PVKM010029017.1:0-17974 GCA_004027735.1 Carollia perspicillata
AAAGAAAAGGATATAAGGGAGTTTTTTTAATAAAAATATTTTTTAATTTTTGAATAGATAATACATTTACATGGTTTAAAATAGGTTATTTATTCATTTATTTATTTATTTTTAATTTTAAAAAATTACTTTATTGTTGATCAATTATAGTTGTCTGCATTTCCCCCCACTAACTCCCCCCGCCCACCATAGCCAAACTACAGAAAAGTGTGAGAACTATGTGATATCAGAAACTCAACCACCTTTGCTGGCTCTGATAATGGAGGAAGTAGCCACAAGCCAAGGAATGAAGGTAGGTAGCCTCTAGGAACTGGTGAGACAACAATGGGAGCTCCTAGAAAAAACATGTTGATTTTAGTGCAGTGAGACATATTCCAGGCTTTTGACCTTTATAACTGTAAGATAATTAGTTTATATTGTTTCAAGGCACTAAGTTTGTGACAATTTGTTACAGCAGTCACAGAAAACTAATACATATTTATACAAGGTCTGTCCAGAAAGTATCCATCCATGTACCATGAAAAATAGAGACCTTTATTAAAGAAGATACAAGTTGTAAGAAACTTTGTGCATAGGACAATGATGCCTCAGTCTCCTTCAAAGTAGACACCTTGGGACCTCACATGGCTCTCCCAGCAATTTTCCTGAATCTCATTGATGGTCTGAAATCTCTTCTCTGTCAAAGATGATTGTAGTTTTGGGAAAAGCCAGAAGTCACATGGCATCAAATTTGAGCAATAGAGGGGCTAAGTCACCTGGACAATTTGATGTTTCACCAAAAATCTCTTCACAAGATATGATGCATGGGCAGGTGCATTGTCTTGTGATGAATCTTCCTATTGCCAATTGCCCATAGCTGTGGGCTTCTGAATCATCCTCATAGTTTTCATGGAGGATTGTTCATGCTTAATGCAAAATCTGATGCAGATTCATTGTTGTATTTGCTGAGTCATTTTTTAGTGCAACAGCCACATGCTACACATGCTCACTCAACAACATCTACTGCTCCCACTGACTAGTACAGTGAAGTTGTCATTGTTCATGCATGTGCATTCCAGTCCACTCTCCTTGGCTATCAGGTTGTATCCAGGTAATGCAAGTTGTTCTCTTTATATTAACAATGGCAGGACTTTTTCTGCACAGACTTTGTTGTATATTAATTTTAACTAAAGATAAAACCATATACTTTAGAATCAAATAGATTAAAATTAAAGTTTGAATTTTCCACTTGACAAATATTGGTTTTTAGGAATGTTAACACTAGTTTGCCAGATAACAAGCTAGAAAGTGTGTATGTCTTCATATACACTTTATATATAGAAAAGATCTGCCTTAAGCTAGTCTATTCATTTTAGAACATGAACAACTAAATTTAAAAAGCAATATCTCATATATTAAATTGTTGTCTTAAAAATCCATAAAAGTTCAAAAATTAATAAGAAAGACATGATTTCCATTTAGCAATTTTTGACAGGTGAATATCTCATTTTAACATGAGAAAATTATAAATCTGAAGAAGAATAGTATTATTGTCAAATCTTTAGATAAATTGCAATAATTCATCTAAGAATATAATCCTTCTATTGTGCTTTTAAATTATTAGAGCAGGGATCAGCAATCTTGTTCCTAATGAGCAGATAGTAAATATTTTTGATTTTTCAGGATGTAAAATCTTTATTGCAGTTACTCAAGTCTGTCATTATAGTGGGGAAGTAGCGATAGGTAATAAATAAATGGGTGTGGCTGTGTAACAATAAAAGTATTTATAAGTACAGGTGGTCAGCCATAGGCTGTAGTTTGCCAAACTCTATATTAGAATCTGGTAGTCACATTAACTCTGAAGTTTAAATATTCATAGTGCTATCTTCCTATCCCAAAAGTACCCTGGGTTATATGCTACTAGTCTTATGGCCACATCTACCTGGAAGTCTTTAACCTGCCCAAAGGGCTCCCCACAGGATTCAGCATCTCTGACTAGATCAGTTCTATTCCCCTGGTGTAATTTAGAACTGGCCCAGACATACAAGCACAATGGCCATCCATGTCTGCCTCACATGTTGCAAAGATGCAGTAGAGTCATCAGCCCCAAGAGATAAGTGCTTGGACAAGGGAACAAACCTGTGGTGGCTAAGTCTAACTACTGAGTAGTTACCCAGAGGCAAACTAAAGATAATGGACCAAATGAAGATAATTCTTCAAGCTCAAAACACCACAGCTTCTCTCAAGGTCTAGAAAGGGACTAAAAATTGTCCATGCAATCACATGTGGTGATAACATGCGCATATGTGTTTCAGGTCCTATAATCCTGGATCATCCCCTGATTTTGTAAACAATATGCCATATGCTGAGAAAAATAGCTCTCATGATGTGACAAAGTTTAACAAATTCTTTAAAATTATACTTTAGAGATTATTAAATGTAACAATGGTATTTAATTCATCTGTGCTATTTCCAAGTTCCGTTTTATAAATCCAATGCTTAATAAATATTTGTAGAACTGATGCAATATTCATATGATCAAAGCATAAATAATATAAACAAAAGCTAGGCCATTGTACAAGGTTTTTTAATGGATTTAATAAATATAAATGAAGACAAATGTACTTGAACAACAATAAAAAAGACAGAAAAAAAAGAAAGAAACTTTCTAACAGCAAAAAAATAAAAAGATAGAAAAAAGGGAATTAAGAACATTATAAAACAAAAGAGCAACACAGTTTTTTAAAAAAGGACATGTTTGATTTAAAATAAAAGTTGAAATACAGAAGAGAAAATGGTTGAAGATTAAAAGACATATAATCCAACTTCTCTTTTGTGTGTGTGTGTGTGTGTATATATCTTTTTCTTTTCTTTTTACATTCTTTTTATTGTTGTTCAAGTACAGTTGTCTCCATTTTCCCCCCACCAACTGCCCCCACCCCAGCCATCTCCACTTTCAGCTCTCAATCCTACCTGCTTTGTTGTCCATGTGTCCTTTATTCATGTTCCTGAAAACCCCTGCCCTTTTTCCCCTTTTATCCCCTCTTACCTCCCCTCTGGTTACTGTCAGTTTGTTCTTAATTTCACTGTCCATGGTTATATTTTGCTTGCCTGTTTGTTTTGTTGATTAAGTTCCACTTATAGGTGAGATCATATGGTATTATTCTTTCACTGCCTGGCTTATTTTACTTAGCATAATGCTCTCCAAATCCATCCATGCTGTCTCAAAGGGTAGGAGCTCCTTCTTTTTTTCTGCCATGTAATATTCCATGGTGAAAATGGTCCATAGTTTTTTTATCCATTATTTACCAATGGGCACTTAGGTTGCTTCCAGCTCTTGGCTATTATAATTGTGCTGCTGTGAACATTGGGGTGCATAAGTTCTTTTGGATTGGTGTTTCAGGGTTGTTAGGGTATAATCCCAGCAGTGGAATTGCCAGGTTAAAAGGCAGTTTCATTTTTAGATTTCTGAGGAAATTCCATACTAATATTAATATAAATTAATACAAAGTGCTAAGATATCAGTGAAGAAAAGTTGGCTCTGCATAGATAACAGTGTTAGGAAACTTTGATTTGGATCTGAAAGACTAAGGAAGTCTTAGCCAAATAGGCAAAAGAAAGAAACATTTTCCGGGAAGGAGTAATAACCTCTATAAAGGCATGAAGGCTGGAAAGATCAGGGCATTCTTGGAAAAAAGAAAACAGTGAATATCAGTATAGTTGAAGCACAGAATGCCTGAGTTTGGATTGGAATATTATAAGAAATATGGCTGAAAATATAGAATAGAACCACGGTCTGAAGGGATTTCTTCCCAAGTGCAATTTGTTTAGCCTAATAAGAAAGAGAATATTCTATATTTTCAAGCAAAATATGATGTACTCTAAAACTGTACTTTGCAATAAATCTGATTCTATAAGAAGAAAAGAATGTAGTGCAGGAGGATATGTACAGAGAGAGCTGTTGTAAAAACTCAGGTGGAAGTAGAGGAAAGCTTAAAATGTAGACTTAATTAAAGAAGATAAAACTTTCTGTTTAAAACTTTTGCTTTGTTTGAACAATTGCACTAGAACTAAAATTGAAGGAAAAAGAACCGTAATTAAGTATTGCATATTATATTCTGTTTCTGGCTATGGTATCATAACTGGAAGGAGACTAGTCCTTCCATCATAAACACCACAGAAAAGGACAAAATATATGAGTGCATGTTTTCAAACATTGGGCAATAAATAGCATAAACTAAGAAACCCAAGGAAAGGAAAACTAGTGACAATAGTCCAGCTTTCTGCCTGGGGAAAGTTTCCCCAATGCCATGTCAGGGTGCTAGAATCCAAGCAGGACATGATGGTGGTGCTGAGGGGACCCATTAGAGTTCAGGGTCACTGGAGCAACTGGAACACAGTAGGAAAGGGAGCAAACACTGATCTGAGGGCCACCATAGTCCTTGGGAGGGGCTGGCTGACACCCAAGAAGGAAAAACTATCTATGTCTTATAGAGAAAATTGCCTTTGGGGGCTGAATCAGAAAAGCAAGACTGCTTTAACATTTTAATAGCACCTTAGGCAGCTCAGGTAGCAACACATCAACTCTTAGGAAAAGTTTGATCCTTATAAGGATAAAATATACTCTAACAGAGAGTAAAAACCAAGCCTTGCCAAGATTTGCATGACAGACACAGCATGAAGGTTAGGACTCACCAAGTCAATAGAACTTAGGTAACACTTGGGTTTTCCATGTTTTTTACTTAAAGTATAAAGCAAAGCCTTCATAAGTCCAAAATGAAATAATAGCTATTGATATATATTTAAAAGTTACCATATAGGAAAAGAGACATAAAAATGTGGTCCATACTTAAGAAAATAAACTCCATAGTAATCTACTCCTGACCAGTGGTCATGATGTTGAATTAAACAGAAAATGACAATAAACTAGTTATTGTAAACATATTCAAACATTTAAAGCAAATATGTTCTTAATGAGTTAATATTTAGGCAAATGTCAACAGAAATTAGGAACCATAAAAATTATAAGTTCTAGAACCAGAATAGCTGAAATGAAAATTTCACCTGATATATGCAAGAGGAGATTGAAGATAGTAGGAAAAAAAATCAGTGAACTTAAAAATTACAAAAAAAGGATCAACAGAAACTATCCAACCTAACGAATGCATAAATGTAGAATTACCAAGTAATCTAGAAATTACGCTGTGAGGTTTTTATTCAAAAGGAATGAATACCTAAGTCCACAAGACTTACATATGGTTGTTCATATGAGTGTAATTCAACATAGATGAAAACTGGAAATAACTTACAGGGCCATCTCAAATGACTGAATCAACTGATACTTGTACATTTATCAAACAATGCTACTCACAATTTATAGCAACAAAATATATCTATCGATACATATACATGAATTTCAAAAACATGGTGAGTAAAACAGGCCAAGCTTAAAAGAATACACATGGAGTGATTCCACTTATATGAAGTCCTAGAACAGACACATTGATATATAGTGACAAGTATCTGTTTTTGGTAGTTGCTGTGGAGGAACTGGGTGGGCAGATTAACTGCAAAGAACATTAGGTAAATTTCTGGGGTAATGAAATGTTCTTTGTCATTACTGGAGTGAGATTACACAGGTATGAATATTGTTCAAAGTCATATAATTGTACACAAAATGTGTGCATTGTATTGCATGTTTCTTTTACCATATGATGATTAAATATTAATTTTAGTTTAGTAATAAGGACTTAAACAAAATACATTAAGTTGCACTCAGATACATACTTTTTTGGTAAGATAGAATTTTAAAATAAAATAAAGCATATATTTTGTTCATTCTAAAGTTTTCTGTAAACTATTTATTATTATTTCATATTTATATAACCAGGAATATTAAGTTATAGTATAATATTAGTGTATATTAGTATATTACATATTCTATAGTGTACATTTCTTCAATTGAGTTATTGTAATTGTAAAATACTCTAACATAGCATCAATTTTCAAAGATGGAAATAAAAGCAGATTCTCAATAAAAGGGTAGATAGATAGATAGATACACTTTTTTATAAAACAAAGTTATTAGGACTCACCACGATAAAGTCCACAAAGCTGATACTAAATTAAATGTCATTAAATGTCATGCTTTAAAGTACTGAATTAATTAATTTTCATTCTGCTCTTGCTAACTGAATGTCACTGAATGCTTTTTAAGAATGGGAACTTTGGGAATAAATGACTAACAACCTGATTTTTAATTGTTCTCTTGTCACTTTCTATTAGCTCAGTCATGTGTTTTCCTTGTGGCAGGGTTACAGATTTGATGGAGTTTTTAATTTTTTTGAAATTGGGATTAAGGTAATGCAATAATCAAATACATATGTGATTTTCTCTTTTGTAGCTTTTCATTATTTTATATATAAAATTTAAATACATTATAGTTTACTGAGGTCACAAATTTTTGTTGAAAAAATAAATTGGTATGGATAAGTGTAAAAGTCTAGTTTTCATCTTAGAAAACATATCTCATTATGGATTTCAAACTGGACCAGTTTTCAAAGCCAGGGACCATGGGAAACTAAAATGAACCTCACCAGGCCGGTCGCACTTCCCCTAATGAACTACCTAGTGTCTATTGAGCTGCTCTATTGTGTTTGGCTCTGCTATTAGCGCTGGGGTTTCAAAGATAAATTAGACAACTTATCTGCAACCAAGAAAGGCATATGCTTGGAACCTTCTCAAGAAAGGCAGAAACATGATAGAATAAAACTGATCCGTGGAGGAATGTCTCTAAAAAGGACACTTTTTATATTTTATTTTAAATTATATTTTATTGTTATGCCACTGCAGTTGTCCCAATTTTCCTGCCTTTACAACCCTATCCATCTACTTACCCATTCGTGCAGACAATCCCTATACAGTTGTCTATGTCCATGGGTCATGCATATATGTTCTTTGGCTACTCTATTCTATGCATATATGTTCTTTGGCTACATCCCCATGACTGTTCTGTGACTGCTGATTTGTACTTCTTAATCCCTTCATCTTTGTTTGCCCTTCTCTCCAATCCCCTCCCATTTGGCAACCATCAGAATGTTCTCTGTATCTATGATTCTCTTTCTGTTATACTTGTTTGTTTTTTTAGATTTAATTGTTGATTGATATTTATCTATTGCTTTTTTATTGTTCATATTTTTGGTGTTCTTCTTAAAGAAGACCTTTTAGCATTTTGTGTAGTACTGGTTGGTGGTCATGAATTCCTTTAGATTTTTCTCATCTGACAACCTCATTATCTGTTCTTTGATTCTAAATGATAGCTTTGCTGGGTAGAGTAGTCTTTTTTTTAGCACCTTGATTTTCATCACTTTGAATACTTATTGCCAGTCCCTTCTAGTCTGCAAAGTTTCTTTTGAGAAATCGGCTGACAGTCTTATGAGAGCTCCCTTGTAGGTAACTAACTGCTTTTCTTTTGCTGCTTTAAGATTTTTTTCTTTGTATTTGACCTTTGGCATTTTAATTATGATGTGTTTTTGTGTGGGTCTCTAAGGGTTCATCTTGTTAGGAATTCTTTGTGCTTCCTGGACTTGCATGTCTATTTCCTTCACGAAGTTAGGGAATTTTTTCTGCCATTATTTTTTTCAAATAGATTTCCAATTTCTTGCTCTCTCCCTTCTCCTTCCAGCATCCCCATGATGCAAATGTTTGTATGCTTGAAATTGTCCCAGAAGCTCCTTAAACTATCCTCATTTTTTTAGATTTTTTTCTTGCTTTTCAGACTGGTTACTTTTTTGCTTCCTTATATTACAAATGGTTGATTTGATTCTCAGCTTCATTCACTCTACTGCTGATTCCTGTAAATTGTTCTTTATTTCAGTTAGTGTATTTTTCATTTCTAACCAGATCTTTTTTATGCTGTTGAAGTTCTCACTAAGTTCATTGAACATCATTATAACTAGTGTTTGAACTCTGAATCTAGTTAATTGCTAATCTCCATTTTGTTTACTTCTTTTTCTGGAGTTTTGTTCTGTTCTTTCATTTGGGCCATGTTTCTTTGTCTCATTATGGCAGTCTCCCTGTGTTTGTTTCTATGTATTAGGTAGACCTGCTATGTCTCCCAGGCTTGGTAGAGTGGTCAATGTACTAGGTATCCTGTAGGGTCCAGTGGCACAGCCTCCCTTCTTACCCAACCTGAGTACTCAGAGTATGCACCCCATTTGGACTGTATACGTCCTCCTTTTGTTGTTGAACCTTGATTGCTGTTAGCACATCCAACATCAGCCACTGCCTGTGTCCTGTCACAGGTTACACAGCGTAAGCTACAAAGATATCTGCAGATGGCTACTACTTGTGCTCATCTTGGAGGTGCCCATGTTAGGCCAAGCTATGAATCAAGTCCAGATACTGTTAGTGCCAGGCCTGAGGCTAGTTAGCAAGAGGTACAGGGCTTGCTGAAGCCAGACATTGCTTATTTGAGAGAATTTATGAAAAATCTGAAGCATGGGCCAAGACAAGCCATTTGTATGGAAAGGCCAGTCAAAACAGCTTGGGTGGGCCAAAAATTTGGGGCAGGGCTCAGGGATCACCAGGGTGGGGCAAACAGTGTGAGGCAGGTTGATGGAGTCTCAGATGTGGTGCCCACCTTCCAGTTCCATGGCTCTGTGTGAAGAGGGCTCAGAAAAGGAACAATAGCCTCTGTCAGTACTTTTGTCTGTGAGAATGATGCCCCCGAGCTCTCACCCTTATGCCAGACAATTCAGATCTGCCCTGTATGTCTCTGATACCTTTCAATCTTCTACTCTTGCACTGGAGCTCATAGGGAGTGAGTCTAAGTTTGTGCACAGGTCTTTTAAGAGGAATTGTCTGGGACTCCAGCAGTTTTTCTGTCTTCCACAGTCTCTATCACCACTGGTTTTTATACCCAGAAGTTATAGATACTTTTCTTCCTGACACTGGAACTCTAGGCTGGGGGTCTGGTATGTGGGCTAGGACCCCTTACACCAGAGATATCCCTCCCAATTTTTATCCACCACATATGGATATGGGGCCAGCCTATTCCATTTATGCACCTCTCTTACCTGTTTCCATGTGATTTCTTTTTTAATTCTGTAGTTGTAGGACTTCCATTCAGTTTGATTTATGATGGTTCTGAATGATGGTTGTTTTATGGTTTAGGTGTATATTTGATGTGGTTGTGTAAGAAAGTGATTAATGTTTACCTATACTGCTGTCTTAACTGGAAGTTTAAAAATAGCATTTAGAATGAAACAATATGAGTTGGTATAATTGTATAATTGGTATACTTATAAAATTACTTTTTAGGAAAAGTGTGTTCAGTACTCTTGTGCTAGCTATGCTGTAAAAGAAGTACATGAACTTAGGGGATCTGGGAAAGCAACTTTAGTGTACTATTTGTATAAAAAAGTAGACACGAGAGTTTAGGGAGAAAGGAAAATAAATCCTGAACAGAAAGAAGAAGAGATATGAGGTAGAAAGAGTATACTAATCCTCTGGAGGCCTGGCTGTATTTATACTGGCTGTATTTATTCCAGTTTCCTTCTGTAAGAAAAACAACAAAATCAATCCCTCCAAAAGCAACAGAATTCAAGGATGGTTGAAAGCATAAGAAAAAATGGTAGTTTCAAACTTGGGGTCTGCTTTTTTTGGTTAAAGGAACAGCCATTTGGAGAACTAAAGTGGAGAAGCACCTATTTCATATGCCTGGTGAACCCTGTGAAAAAGGGAGTGTGAAATACATATTTGTTAAGTCAATGAGAGAAGAATGTCCTCAGATGTCTTCCAGGAGTGTATAACTCCTCTGAAAATACATGCAGAACCATAGATGTGTAGTTTTTTTTGTGTTTTTATGCAAAAGAAGTTTTATAGCTTCTATCAGATTTCTAAAATGGTCTTCTAAAAATGATTAAGAATCACTGTTTCATAGCAACTGAGTGGTTTCTGCATATATTGACTATTCAATAAAGGTGACGGAGGATGTTGATTTAACGTCCTTTGAGGCAGGTTTGAGTATGAAAGTTGAGAGACATTTAAAAGAATGAAAGTTAGGAATCTTGAGTAAGGGAGGCCAACCTCTGAGAAAAATGTCCAAGCTCACTCAGATGACAGAAAGATAAAGAGATGGTACAGGTTGTTGAGAAGACGTCATTGCAGAATATGACCCTGTGGTTCCTGAAAGTGGAAGAGGGAGAAACCAGGAATTTTTAAATTATATTATCAAAGAAGCCTATAAGAAAGGTGTATATACTGAGTAGGAATTACACAATTGGTGCATTGCAAGCTATTCTTTAAAAACACCGAGGCAGCCTGTGATGATGGGTTATAAATAAATTGGCACTTACTCAAGAACGGAAGTTAATAATATATACATAAATACGTGCATTATATTTTCAAAACAGGATACAAAATAGCTTTTAAAATGGCCTCTCTCCTCTTTGAAAATTTATGTTCACCATTCAATGGATAATTAATCTTCACATTCTGCTCATTATATGTTTTAGAAAGAATAAAAAGAAATAGTATAATTTTAGAGCAAATATAATCATATACTCTAAAAAGCAATTAATTTATTTTCATATGACCTATAAAACAACTCTAAAAATAAAATACTTTTGAACCCCACACTCCCCAAAAAATTTCCTACAGCTCTTGGTACTAAAGGAAGTAAGAAGGCTGTGCATTTCACAGGTCCTTTTTACAAAGGCTGTGGGTCTTTGGGTCCAGGAGAGCTAAAGTGAGGAGAGTAGAAGCCAAGGGGTCCAACACTGTTCCACCTTATTCTTCCAAAACTGTTATCATCTTCTTTATATAGCAAGGCCCTATATAAAACTGCACTTGGGAGAAAAGTGACAGTTTCTTAAAATATTTTTTTTTAAAAGGAGACCAACTTAGAAAATTCTCTAGACAGAAAAGCAATTTAGTCATTCAAGCAAAGCTTAATTTGGCTTATTTTGCAAGATTAACTCAGGCTGCATCTTTTCTTGCAAATCCCTCTGGAAATCATAAGTAAAAAACCTGTTTCCCAAGGTTTATATAAAGTAGCCACTGGAAATTCTATTATAACCAATTACTGCAACGAGTAAGGTCATTACTTTCTCACTGTATGAGCTGCTTTGTATTATACCCTTAAGCTTCGTTCCCTATTTTGATTTGAGTGTCCCTGGTTCACAGACTGATTTTTTTTTTTTTTTTTTGGTGTGTGCACATTAACTTTTACTAATCACTACTTTGGTGATTCATTGATTTAACTTCTGTTATTTTTTGAACTTTTGACATCCCCATAAATCTTACTAACTTTGGAGTACAATGAGTCTAATGCTAATTCTAGGAATAGACTCCTGCATGCCATGCATTCAATGAGCCAGCATGATAGATGGCTTTTAGTTTCTCAAGCTTATCACTCTGGGCTGGGTGACAAGTTTTTCCTCTCTCTATTTTTAAAAATATTTTATTTGTTTATTTTTAGAGAGGGGGGAAGGGAAAGAGAGTGAGAGAAACTACAATGTGCAGCTGCCTCCCATGCACCCACCCTACTGGGGATGTGGCTCCCAATCCGGGCAGGTGCCCTGACTGGGAATTGAACCAGTGACTTCCTGGTTTATGGGCAGCGCTCAACCCACTAAGCCACATCAGCCAAGGAGTGTATATTTAAAATCTTGATTGACCTCTGTCTGCCCCCTCTCAGATGACAGTCCTTCACAGATAATTGGCACATCTTTTTAGGGCTGACATCACCTTCTAGGAGAAATCCTTTCTGCATCTCTGTGGAGAGCAGGACTAATAAAATAGCATTGGTCTGGTCAAGAGAGCATAAAATATATAAAACAGAATGGAGTCACTTATGTCAACTAATATGAATGCCAGTCAGCCATGATGCTTTGGTTTAAGAAGGAAACTACCTAAGTCATGCTAGACATATCTAGCAAGGAGACACACCCAAGATATCTGCACACATAACAATAGTCATGTCTGCAGAACAAGGCCACCTATAGATAGGTTCCTGGGGAAAAGTCCCCACTTGCTATCATGGGTGCCAAGATACTTATCAAGAGACCTAGAAGGGTGGTATACACCACTTTCAAGGTATAATGTCTCACTGCTGAGACAGCTGAGCTCTACACACCAGAGTGCTGCTCCAGGCCATACTGATCTCCCCTGGCATCAGCCACTGGAGGCTCTGCCCTGCTGGACTAAAGACTTTGTCTGCCTTGCTGCCCACCTGGTCCTGGGGATTGTTCCTTGCAAGATGCTGACAGCTCCCTTGCTTGCTGTGCTGTCTCCTGGACCTGCTGACTGAGACTCTCAGACTTGGGTTCATTATTACTGATTGTTTCTGAGTGATTAGTATTGCTCTTAGATTAGTATAGATTTGGATTAAATCTGCATTAATAGAAGCTGAGTGCATTTGCATTAATAAAATCTGAGTGAATAACATTGTCACCTATAATGGCTCCCTGTCATTTCTAAGTGCCAGTGTTACGTGTAGTCATATGGGCAGCTCAGAGCTTTCATTCTTGAGGCCCAGATCGGATGGTCTGGGTGGGGACTGAAGGCTGCTGGCTCATAGGAAACACTGTATTGTGAACATGCATTCACAACAATCTCTGATCATGTTGCTGCAGACCTCACACAACCAGGTTATGTGGTTTGTGAGTCCCTCACCCTCCCATACCCTGAGGTCCTTGAGGAGAATACAAAGTATCTAGCTGATTTTACAGAAATGAACCAAAAGATAAGTACAAAAACTTGTCTCATATAGCTTTCCTGTGACAGACCAGGTATTGCTCATGGTAAAGATAGTTGCTCATTTGAGATGAAAGTCTTGGCATGAATTTCCACATATTGTTCTGTTTTTTTGCTACTTAAAATATGCCACTGAATGTAATATATATATTTTACTTTAACATATATATCTAGGAGCTAACCAAAATATTGCCCACAGAAACTGAAGGGAAAAAGAGGCCTTTTTAAAAAGGCAGAGTGTTAATTAAGTTCATTTGCCAAAATTAATTTGTAAAAGAGCTAAGGTTTTATTTATTTTTTTTACTAAACTACTATAAAATAATGAGAATAAAACAAAATAACTATATATGGAATATAGGATGTATGTTTTTAGTAGAAAAAATATAAAGTGTGGAGATACATTTTTGTTGAGGGAAAGAAAAACAGAATGGCTTTTCTAGATAAGAAAATACATAAAGTACCTGGGTGTTTTCTGTTTGTTTATTTGATGAAGAAGAGAATAATTAATTTATTACTAAAATAAAATATTTTTTTCAAAATAAGGACAAGATAAGACAGAAACTGCAGGTATATAAGACCTATTGAAGGTATATAAGAGTTGCAGAGGTTTGCGGGTGTTGCAGAGGGTTCGTGGAGACAGCATCTTGAAAAAAGAATTTGACACATGGTCAAACTAGCAAAGATTGGAATGGCAATTGAATTATTTATATATGTATGTATGCAAACTCTCACAAGATCTTTAACCATCGTCACTTTTAAGTCCTTTATCCTTGACTGACAATTATTGTTTTACTCAGATGCTTTGTTAAAAATATTTTTATAAATGTCTTTCATCTTCAAAGAGACTAATAAAATTAAAGAAAAACCCTGAACTCTAAAAAATAGTACTATCTTAGGTAAAGATTTACAAAAATTTAAGGAATAGACTCATAACTGCTAATAAAAATTAAGGTCAACAAGAATTAATAACATGGGGCTATATTAACTAGTAAAGATAATTATATATATTTTAAATTTTTATATAAAAATAACTGTATATAACATCGTTGTTTTTACTTTTTATTTTCCAGATATAAGAAAAAATTTCCCATTAGCTATGTAAGCCTTACAGCAAATCGGTGAATTATACATTTGTAAAAGAAATTTCAACATTTATTGTTTCTTTATTAGTTAATCCCTACAAAGTTCGGGTACTGTTGACTAACTCATATGACAAAATATGAAGATGTTGACTCTTAGGTTCATGTTTCCAATCTAAAGGAAGTTCTTGCATCTAACTTGACTACTCAACCAACAGAGGATATGAAATTTAAAAATTACTGGGAAGTGAAGCAGACAGTATCTTCTGCAGACAGCTAACCCACGATTATGGACCGGGTCTGAATAATCTATGCCTTCATTTTTCACTTTTCCTTGCTTTACATCCTTCTTATCTCACAAATGCCAAGTCATACAATCACCATAATGGTTATTGTTTCTTTTCCCCTTTGAAAACATAACTAAACATTGAGCATCCTCTTTAAATCTACTTCATAGATACAACTGGTTACACATATGAGCAAGAACATTCAACAGCTGATGATGCCAAACCCAGTGGAGTTACCTTATTTAGAAAAATAATTTTTCTTGAGCAGGTATTATAATAAATAAATACATAATTAGAAATATTAATGATTTTCGAGGAAATTGCTGGAGCCATCACCAAAACAATAGCTAGCCAGGAAAAGGAAATCTTTAAATTCTCTTGCACAAGTTATACTAGGCAATAAAGTACTAATTATCAGAGAAATGCAAATTTAAATCACAATGAGATATCACCTCACCCCTGTCAAAAAGACTATCATCAAAAAAAACAACAAACAACAAATTTTGATAAGAATGTTGGGAAAAGAGGACACTGTTGCACTGTTAATGGGATTGCAAATTGGCTTAACTGTTACAAAAAAGTATAAAAATTCCTCAAAAAATTAAAAATAGAGCTATATAGCAATTCCAGTTCTGGGTATATAGTCAAAGGAATCCAAAACACTAATTTGAAAAGATTTACTTACCCCTATGTTCATGGCAGGGTTATTTACAATAGCCAAGATAAGGAAACAACACAAATGCCCATCAATAGGTGAGTGGACAAGAAAGAGATGCTACAATGGCATATTACTCAGCCATAAAAAAGAATGAGATCTTACCATTTGCAACAGTATGGATACGCTTAGAGGTTATTATGCTAAATGGAAAAGGTAAGGCAGGGAAAGATAAATACCATGATTTCACTTACATGTGGAATCTAAAAAACAAAACAAACAAAACTAAAATAGACTCATAGATACAGAGAACAGACTGGTGGTTGCCAGAGGAAGGAGGTTTGCAGGACTGAATGAGAAAGGTGAAGGCATTAAGAAGTACAGACTTGTAGTTACACAATAGTCATGGGGATATCAAGTACAATATAGGAAATATAGTGAATGGTATTGCAGTAACTACACATGATGCCAGGTGGGTACTGAAACTATTGGGGAGAGCACCTTGTAAAGTATATGACTGTCTAACTACTATGCTAATATACATAATATAGAATGGTAATGGTAATTGAAAAACAAAAAACATATATTTTTAGTTATGTAGGATTTCATATGTATTATTTTTGTAACTCTCTGTTTTGTACAATTCTGAATCAATCTGTCCTCATTGTATAAACCATAAACCATGAGATTTTTAATGTTACAGGTCAGGATTTATGTTGTGATTCATTGATATACACTCTAGCTCTTTCCAAAATTGACTGAGTTGGTTTAGAAATAAATTCCTAAAACTACACATGTAAATTAATGTGAAAAGAAAAGAAGTTAAGAGCTTTAAAAAATGTCATGTAAGTTAGCATATTTAGAGTTATTTTACTTTCATTAGCATAATCAGCTCCTGAAAAACTGGAATTACAGATGTGAAGATGACTGTAAAAATCACTGCAATGCATTTATTTTGTGCTCATAGTTGAATGAGTCTATGGTTGATATTTTATAAATTTGCTATTGATCACAGAGAAAGTCAGACAAGATGCAGCCTTAGCAGAAAAGAATGTAGCTTTTCCTCCTGGCCTCCCTGAAGCCACTCACAGCTGGTCAGCCCTGCAGTCCTCAGGCACAATGAAATTCCTTTAGTTTAAATATTCCCTGAAGGAAGGATAATGACTCCACGTTTAAGTTTCAGAAGCTCTGTGTTGAGATTCCCAATTAATTAAAGCACAGAGAAAGCCAGATGTGTGAATGTTCAATATGCAGGGTCTTGGCCACTGTTCATTTTAAAAACCAGTCATTTATTTTGAGCCACCTGCCCTGCAGTGTAGAAGCAATATCTATAATCCAGACTATGCTGCCTGAGGCAAGAAGTAGACACACATTAGAACCATAAGATTTAGGAGGGCCTGAGACAAGAATTTTTAAGAGAAAATATTTCTAGTTCTCTATAATTTGTAGTGAATTTACAAGTTACCTGTGAATTGAGAAGTGGGACTCAAATGAATTGCAAAGCAAGAGTGGACTCAGCTTCAATTAATGGAGATAATGTGTTCCCAGGGAATAACTGAAGTACTGATAGTACTTGATAGTACTGCATATACTGCCACAAGCTATCCAAATGGTCCTCTTGCTTCACCTGGACTACTGTCATAACTGTAGAATTTGTTGTTGCTAGCCTCTCCTCCTTCCAGTATATCTTCCAAATTCCTGCCACCTACCATTTATGGAAAAGTATTCCCTCGTGTCATTCCCCAGCTCTACAATTAAACACAGGGCGAAGATCCAATTCCTTGGCGTGACATAAAAGGCCCTTTAAAAGCTGTCCCCTATCACCTTTTTATTTCCTCCTCCTGCCTTTCTGATACTGACAGACCTGCTCCAGACTGCTGGGGGAAGGTCGAAGGCAGGAAGCAGGAGAGGCCCTCATTTGCAAAGGACCATCCAGAGGATTATGCAAGCCTGTCAGATGTGCACCAAAAACAATCTTAAAACAGAATATGCCCCAGGGGAAAAGGAAGTGTAGTACAAACGGATATGCCCCTGTGAAGACTGACAAATTGACTCTACACAGATGCCTAAACCCAAAGGAAACTTTACATTTTTGATAGTTTTTGTGGGTCCTTTTTATGGATGAATAAAGGTGTACTCTAATTAGAACTGAGAAGGCAACTGAGGTAGCAAAACTTCTACTTAAAGGTTTGAACTCCCTCGTGGCATTCAAAGTGACACTGGACATCTTTTGCTTTAGAGATCTCCCAAAAGATAGGATGGGCACACCTGTTCCAAGGAAACTACATGCATATTGGAGACTTCAATCTGTGCAAAAGACTTAGAAAATGAACCACACGATAAAGATGACCCTGGCAAAAATATGTCAGGAAACACACCTTTGAAATGGGACAAAGAACTCCCTCTTGCCTTGCTCCAAATTAGGGCAGCACCCCAAAGTGGGTTTATATTAAATTCATGCCCCTTTGAAGTTGTATATGGGAAACTCTTCCAAGTTTCTATCTTAGGAACCACCCCTTTAGATCTAGAGCATGAATAAAAAATCAAACAATACATACAACATTGAGGACAAACATTAACACTTTTGCACAAGACTGTTCACTGCAGGTCCATCTACCCTCTGACCAGTCAGTCCTTACACCCATTCCATCTGGGAGACCACGTCTTACTGAAGACCTAGAATACTCGAGGCCCTGAACAGCAGTTAGCCAAGCAATGAACCAGTCCCTATGATGTCCTGCTGACAACACACTCTGCCCTAAAACTCATGGGACCCAAGCCTTGGATCCACCACACACAGACAGAGTGGGCACTGCCTGAGAAGGACTTGGATCTTGATGCCGCAGGTGACACTGAAAGGGAAAACTGGAACTGCACTCCTGAAGGAGATGTAAAATTTCTTCTTCAGAAGAGGCTGGCAGCTTCCAAAGCTAGCTGACAGTGTTACATTTCATTTCATTTCATTTCATTTCATTTCATTTCATTTCATTTCATTTCATATTTCAATTATTTTCCTTTCTTTCTTTCTGCATTTCCCAGGCAGTGATTACCTTAGCAAATTTATTCTGCTGGGGCTGGGGTAGGGGTACCACCCAAAGCTCTATTCAAGGTGAGATCACACAGAACCTTTAGTCTTCTTCTGGTTTCTAACCCCTCACTAAACACTCAGTTATTTGTCTGCACAATTGGTCTCACTTTGGAAGGCCATCTGCACT
>PVKM010029018.1:0-17983 GCA_004027735.1 Carollia perspicillata
AAAGATACAGTCATTTGTGTAGTCAGTATTGGTAAAGAATCTTAAAACAAAAGTCTTAAGCTGAGAGATAGTAAAGTATTTTAACTTTTATCCAACTCTACATTCTCCCACACTGGATAATTTATTCAAATACTATCTTATCCAAATCTGCAGCAGCAATATTTTCCCTCATGAGTTTTTAATAGTACTTGCTGACAGAGAAATGCATTTCAGTTTATCATTATATTATTTTCCATATATCATTTCAGCCAACATTGCTGTGGAAAAGGAATAGTGTTTCTCTATTGTTGCCTCTTTGTCTTTTCCTGCTAGGTAAGAAAACTTCAGCCCTGGCTGCTGTGGCTCAGTGGATTGAGCACCAGCCTGCAAACCAAAGGGTTGCCAGTTTGATTCCCAGTCAGGGCACATGCCTGGGCTGCAGGCCAGGTCCCAAGCAGTGGGCATGCAAGTGGCAACCACACATTGATGTTTCTCTTCCTCTCTTTCTCCCTCCCTTCCTCTCTCTAAAAATTAAATAAATAAAATCTTTAAAAAAAAAGAAAACTTCAGAAGGAAGTTCTAAATATTTATAAGAGTCATTGCAAAATGTAATAGTCTAAAAATCCCATAAACTTAAACATTGTTGAAAAAACAGTTGTAGAGTGTTTTTTCATGTTCTGTGTGCTTGGTGCTTATATGTTGTAAATTCTGAGTGCGTTCAGACAAACCATAATGGTTTCATGCCTGGGACTTCAAGATCCCATACAGTTATAATTACCCACGGTCTTTCAGATAATTTCAACATATTTCATCTGACTTCTAGTCTGACTTGTCTGAAATGTGATCATTTTAATCACAGAATGTGTATGATAGTAACCTTCTCTTGTAGTTTGTGTTTCCTTGATTATTGCAAGCATCTTCATCCCATGGTTTCCTTGCAAGAGTTATTTTTAAGACATCTTTTATGTGAGGTTTCATTCTATTAAGATAATATAACCCATAAATATACCTCACCAAGAGTGTGTGAGTTTAAATGCATGGCAGTATACTGAAAGTTAACAATTGAATAAAGGTGCCACACCGAGCCTTCTGCATTAGTGGAACTCCCACACCTCCTTAGAGATACCTCCCATGTCAAAGAGTGAAGGGTGATTCAGTGGGCACTCTTACAATCTCCTTTCTCAATCTCTCTGTTTTGTCTAATATGAATAGGGGTCACAAAATAAATCAATTCCAAGACATTCTTTAATCTAGGATTCTAGCCAATGAAATATAAGCAGAGGTCCCTGAGGAAAGCATCTTTTCTGAGATAACACCTGGCTAGAAGGACTCATACTTTTGGTCTTTTATTTTCTTTTAGCTTGAAACATGCATGCAATGCTGTAAGAAGAAGCAACTATTTTGCCTGAATCTAGCAAGCCTCAGGTACGAACAAGTAAGTGTCAATGTGTGGTCTAAGATCCAGAATGCCTGATTCCAAAGTTGTGTGCTCTGAACACCTGTGGTATAGCACAGCTGGAATAAAATGAACTTCATGGGAGGGAGAAGATTTCAGCTGAAAAAAGAAAACAATAGCAATAGGGAGTTAAGAAATGATAAATTGGGTAGAACAGTAAGCTTTGAGGACAATGAGGAGCTTCCACAACACGGGGCAAAAAAGCAATTGATGTCCTTGGGACATTGTGGAAGTAGGGTATTTTTTTTCCTTTAATTTTTTTTATTGTCATTCAAGTACAGTTATCTCCATTTTCCCACCACTCCCCTGGCCCAACCCTAAAGTAGGGTATTTTGATGAGACATCTTTAGTATTAAATATGATCACACATAATCAACTTTATTGTAATAAAAATGGAGATTATGAAATGTATGTACTGCAGGTTTTGTCAGAAGGAGTAGGTGAAGAAAAAAGTGTTATTAATGTATTTTGATATTTTGGCAAGCCTTTTCTACTTGCCTAAAAAGTGAAGTTTTGTGTGTTCTAGCATCACATCCCAGGATAGGAGTCTGTATATATATATATTTCCCTTAAGTAAAGCAAACTGAATTAAAATCCAAAAATGTATTCAGTATAAAAGATTTGTAGCAAATAACCATAGAAGGTTTTTTACTTCAATGTGTTAGTCACACTAGTATTGTAACCAGAAAAGACACTGGCGTTCAGGCTGCCTGTCACTACCGAACCCAATAAGCAATGACAGCGTTTGAATCTTTATGGGTGCTTTATCGAGATGGCCGGTGATCTGAGAAGATGGTGGGTTCATACCCTAACAAACCATCTTCCCTTCTCTTTCTTGGCCAGACCTTTTACAAGGCAGGTCGGGGAGGACAAACAAGGTGAGGTGAGGGCTTTGAGCTTCAGAAGCTGCAACATTCCTGTCCTGGAAGTTAGCTGTTCCCAAGGTGGGGGGTGGTGGTCATTTGCTCCCCTGGAAGACAAAAGGCCCGATGCCTCCAACTTGTCCCCAGGTGGTAATCTCTAGCCATTACCCCAGGAGGCCGGCTGTTTCCCAAGAGCCAGGGTGGGCCTTATCTGTAGTTTCTGAAACAAAAGCTTTAACATACATGTTACTTGCTAGACACAACTTTTTACCTGAAGCTAAAATTTTCCAAGTCTTGAGTCCCCTATCAATATGATTTAGTTTTTCTCAGCAGAATTTTAGATAATTAAAAATGCTGAACCTAAATAACAATAACTTGTTCCATTTCGTATGCTTTTAATTTTATGTAAAGGAAGCATATATACAGTTTTCAGTGACTTACCCACTTGTTTTCCTTGGTGACTGAGGTCCATCTACATCGGTGCATGTAGCAGCCATTCATGCATTTGTTTTCATTGCTGTACAATGTTTGAGTGTATCACAATTTATATGGCCATTTTCCTGTTGAACTTCTCGCTTGTTTGTAGGTTTTCACCCTTATAACCATGCTGCTCTGACAAAAAAGGCCTAGAGGATGATCATTCCTAGAAGAGGCAGCAAGAGATGCAAGGATCCTAAACGGAGACTTTTTTCTGATGCTCAAGCTGCCAGCAGAAGGCCAGGCTGTGTGGCTGGCACACACTGAGCAGAAAGGGAGCATGGAACAAGGTGAGAACAGAGCTGTAGGCAGGTGGCAGATGTCTGGGGCCTGCAAGGCCTTGACAGAGGGTTTAGATTTTATTCCCAGTGCAAGTAGGACAACTTGGGAGAAAGATGATTTAGGTTCTATTTTTTTAAAGAACTTTGTATGGCCAGGACACTTGACTTACTGTTTCATTGTTATATCATTTCAGCCAGTCCTCATATTAATTCTATGGAATAAGGATTACTACCTTCCCCTCTTCACATGTGAGGAAAACGAGGTTCAGAGGGTAAGTGTACAAGTAATAGCTACAAGGTAACAATAATTATTCATCAGTGTAAAATAACTGCTGCCTCTACTATCTACTGGTTTTACAATGTTCGTAAATTGTGAATAAGTTCGATCATGATCAGCAGCATTTTTCTGAAACAATATGGTAAATTAACTATTGTAGATTTACTTTACAGAGTTTCTTATCCTCTGTTTTAAGATTATTTTCAGGTCTTGCTTTCAAGAATTATTTAAAAAGTAAATGTTGATTGTTCATTGAGTTAAGGCCATTATTAAATCAATGCTGGCTTTGAAGGCCCTGGTCAACTTATCAAACATCTATATTGTTTCTACAGGTTTTCATTTGCACATGTAATGGTGCATACGGTAGCTTGCATATTGTCTTGCACACAGCAGATACTTAATTACTGTAATCAAATAGTGCACTTCACCTGACATGTTTCCCATACCTACCTACTATGTCAACGGACAAGAAAAATATAATATGTCTCATATCACATTTGAGATAGCTTTTAATTTGTGATTTGGTATTATAATAATGACTTGGAATTTTTCCTATTTAGTGAACATATTTCAATTATTTTCATTCACCTTGGTACTTTAATGTTTAAAGCTTACAATAAGTCTCACTATTGGAGTAAGAAAATAGCATTTTCAGGGGGAAAAATAATGGATTGGCGAGTGGAATCCCACCAGTGATCTATGGTGAGACTCATCAATAGCTGCAATCTCTTTAGCTTAGATACTTTCAAGAGATAATTATAACTCCTTCCTCATAGTGTTCTTACGATTATGCTTGGCGATGGGCTTCATTTTCCTTTCTAAGCTAAACTATTTATGTGTGTATCAAACTTAGATGTTTTCCATCTCAAAACATGGACAATTTTGAAATTTTACAGTAAGACAATATCCACCTGGACACATATGAAAGGAACCACTGCTGGTTTCTCAGAAGAAGTAGAATGACTATTTTGTGTGAAAACATCCCTCTCTCTGGGTCCCCTGAATCACTGAGCTTGGCCACATTCCAATTTTCCTTTCAGCAAAAACCAAGAGAAGAGGAAAAACCTGAGATGACTAGCTAAGCAAAATGCAAACTGCTTAAAGATTAAAGAAGCACAAAGCATATTTTAGGAAGGGCAGTCAACTGGAAGTTTGGAGTCAAAAACTATCAGTTTATTGGATCATAAACATTTAGGAATTTAAACTTTAGAAGAGAAAATAAAATGACACCATTCTTCCTGAGTGTATGTGTATGTGTGCATGTTGATACAGACACACACACTCATTATACATATTTTCAATACATTTTTCAAGCAGATGGTCATGTTTAAGCAGGTATCTTCCACACCCATGATGGCACAGTAAGAAACAAAAATAAAACACTAAGCATATTAAAATGTGTAAATATTTTCCTCTACTGATTTCATTAGCTGAGCATCTCATGTGTATGCTGCCCCTAATTCCACCCAATAGGTTTATTTTCTTGATTCTGCATTTTACTTCAAGTTGAGCAGAACGCCTCCCAGGTGCAGACGGCTGATCTCTTCAGACCCCCAGGCCGCCCTAGTGAAGGAGTGCTTTTATTGCTTGCTCAAGCTTTGAAAAAGCTGCTCGGTAAGCCTAACAGATCAGAATACTGTCCTTAAAAAGCCCTGAAATAGGGCACTCCACATCACATGTACTCTACTAATCTCCCTCAGAGGGGGAAAAAACCCCATCAGACTAAGTGCCTGGTTTTAGGGCGTGGGTTTGCAAATAAAGCAGAGTGTGATTTTTAAAAATAGTGACTGCTCTTCTAATGAGAATGTGAAGACTTTCCTTGACTACCTTATTCTACCCATACAACCTACTGTAGAAATTAAAACATCTATATATTAGGAGTTACTTTTAGGGGAAAAAAAGCCTACTTATGGTTTAGGTGCCACTTAACATTAGGATGTAAGAAGTCCCTGTAGCTTAGTATGGAATAATGGTAGCAGTATTTACAAACTGAGTCAAGATTGTTGCTCTAACCAGATTAGAAGTTCACTTGGTAAGGTGAGATCAGTAAATATGTTGCTTATTTTCAAGGTGTCAGTAACAGTTACACATATATTTTCCCCATATATTGACCATTTAACATCACTAATTACTAACAGTCCTTTTAAAAAATGTTTAGCACATTGACAAATGGTTAATTGTTAATGCATCTTTGTAGGCCCTGGCTACCTGAGGGGAGCACCTCAGGTTGTTATATAGCCCCTTTGAAGGTTAATGGAGCAGAAGGTAAAATTCAATTACATGGAAATATAACAAAGGGAAAAGAAAGGGGAAAATACTAGCCTTTCAGAAGCACATAATGGAAAAACATCTTATGGTCTTTTATGCTTTTCACATGTATTTTAGGAGGGGTTAATCATATATTCTCAATTATTATATTAAGTTATACAACTCCTACCTATTCTAGGCTTCCAAATAGCTTTTACTTTTGACTTTAAATATAGCTCAAAACTATAGTCCTGCCATTCACTGAAACTGCTTTTCACCCTGAATTCTGTTGCAACCTAATCAGGACCCACACTGGGTAACCAAGCAAAAAACCGGAAGGCAATGAGACGGGACACAAAGTCACATGAGGGTCAAACTGCCTTGGGTTCCCGGGACAGCCAGCAAAGCTGTGTGAAACTTCTTACTCCATTAATGAATCTCAGTGGACCCCCAGCATGAAAAATCAGAATGATTTTTACCCCAGAACGACGTAGGGCCATGAAGTGGCTTGCCCTGCTTCTCTGTGATAACATGTTCCACTTTAAAAGGAAGCCACTTAAGCAGCTTCCAGAATTCTCTATTCATCAATATGTTTGCTAGAAAAACCCTTGTTGATTTATAAAGTACAAATATCAAGAGTGAACTTAACAACTCAGATTGCTTACAGTGAATCAAATAAACTTTAAAACTTGTCTTATGAATAACAAGAGGCATCTCTCACGAAAATGAGAGCTTATAGTTGTATGGTCTTTAAACTTTTTGAAATAACTTTATATTTTATTTAATGTAATTCTTACACCAGTTAGGATAGGACAACTTTTGTTATAATGACAAACCACTCAAGAATATCACAGACTTAAAACGGCAATTTTCAACTATTATGCTACAAGAAATTTTATAACATGTAGTGCCTATTTAGTCAGAAGCTCTGACCTCTTTTCCTTTAGATTGTCAAATTTAAAAAAAACCAACATAACAATAGCCATCCCATGTGAATAAATCAAAATTATGCCTATTTTTGTCAGATTGGCAAAAAATGTATTTTTTTGGTATACCACACAATTTTAGTGATTTTTTTACATGTGTTTCAAGATGAAAAAGATTCTAAATCACTCACTTAAAACCACGAAGGCATATTTCTTGCTCATGCTACTTGTCTATCATGAGTCACTGGAAAGGGACTCTTGCTCTGGCAGAGTGTCCAACACATAGCCCATGGGCTGCACACAGGCCAGGATGGCGGACTGCAGCCCAACACAAAACTGTGAATTTATTTAAAATGTTATGAGATTTTTTCTGTGTGATTATGCATTGCAATGTATTTAATGTGTGGCCTAAGACAAGTCTTCTTCTTCCAGTGTGGCCCAGAGATGTCAAAAGGTTGGACACCCCTGCAGAGCCTCCATATGCAGAGACGTGGGTTAAGAAGTCTCTCTCTCTCTCTGCGCTGCCATGATTGCAAAGGTGAGGAAAAGGGAGCTGGTGGCTGATGTGCTGCTTGTAAGTGACTCCTGAATCTTCTGCTGTAGTCTGTGGGCCTAAGCAAGTCACATGATCCCTTCTAACTTCAAAGGAAATGAGAAAGTTTAGTTTTGTTGTGTCTAAAAAGAAAAGTACATGAATGTTTGGAAGAGACCAGTGACAATCATACCCCTCTTCACAGCTCAGTGAGGAAGTACAGCCAGTAAGGCAAGTCATGGAGTCCCAGAAGAGTTTCTACAGGTGGTATTTAGAGAAAGAATGGGTAGTTATGCACATGTGGCAATGCTCTTATTTTTGTTCATAAATATCTTCTCACCATGTCACAATGCCTAAAATGTTATTTTCCACTTCTTTACACTAAGCAGTGCCTTGCTTAAAAAGGACAATACCTTTCCTAATATCTTGGTATGAATTAGTTATCAAGAGATGAGGTGAAGGTGCACTTCAATGGGAACAGAAAGCTTGTTCATGACACTAGGAATCAATTAAGTGATACACACCAGGCTGATCCTGCCAGCATGGGGGTTTAGAATGCAACATGGTAGATAATGAGGTGTCTGTGATTCTAGCTTTTGGTAGGGTGAGGGGGATGAGGGTAAGAAGACTCTTTTCACTGAAAGGCATGACAGTATATATATATATATATATATATATATATATATGGAACTCTGGGCCACAGAATCCTCCCATCCACTGCAGATGAGAAATAAGGCATCCCAGACACAATTTTGCTGTTCCAGCAGGAAAGAAGGTGGCAATTCCCTCTAGTGGAGAATGACGCAAGCCCTTCTCCCAAATGGCTTTTATTGGGAATGGTATATGTAGGTGTATATACATGCATAACTCATAGTCACACAAAAACAGATATTATCTATAAATAAAAAATTGAAGGAACACAGAGATTTGTCATAGGTCAGGGTCTGTTAGTGATGCTGATGCCAAATAGTCGTTCAGATGTATTTCGTGAGATAAGGAGTTTACTCCTTATGCCGTGAACTTAAACACCCAGTTTATATCACCAGGGCTGTACAAAACAAAGCACAGCAAGTTTCAAAGGATACAACGTATTTATCAGGCCTGATTCCCACAGGAAGCCTCAGTGTTAGAGTCAAGTCATGTTTGCCACCTGCATTTTTATCTGGTTTTCCAGGGAGAATTACTAGCCCCTTTCAGGGCTTGCTCTCATGGGGTTACAGTCTCAGAAACCACACAATGTGGTCCCCAACACCTCCTCCATTTTTGTTTGTTATGGAGCATAACCAAAGGCACTGGTGCTGCTGTAAGCAACAGGATTATGCTGTGCAGACCAGGCTTCAAGTGACCAAATGTACATTCTTTCTCAGGCCCGATTTGCCCCTGGGAGCCGTTCATTCCAGTACAAGGCTGCAGCTGCCTCTGGCATTGTTTTCAGTCTGAGTCAGATGCGGGGAGCAAAGCAGCCAGGATATTAGGGGACTTTTACAGAAAGACTACAGACTCAGGCTATGACAAAGCCGAGGGGTGAGGGTCTTTCTGCCCCTTCTCTGTAGACCCCTAAGTCCTTCCTCTATGGCCCTGCATGACTATGCCGGTCTTAAGTTGTCCCTCCTTTGGGGAATTACTCATCATTGGCTAACCAGTCATCTGCCCAGGCCAAGCAGGGGGAAGTGAAGGAAACAGGAGGATAGGGTCTGTCTCCTTAGTGGCTCATGGCCCCAAGGCCTTTTCACTCAGTCCTAGCCATGGGACTTCATTTGTCCATTAATGAGGCTACAGTCCCTGCAACCAGGCAGGACAGCTCCTAGCAGGATAGGACCTTGTAGATATTTTTATAAATGATACACTGTAAAAGAGTTAAGTTACATGTCCTGCTGTAGTTAAGGTTTTTTTTTTTCAAACTGTGTAGAGCAAAAGAAGAATTAAAGAGATGGTGCATCTAAACTCTGAACTTGATGAAAATGCAAAGTGAAACAAAATTTTCTTAAAATTCTGTGCTAGTACTAACTAAGTACATTTAGTCCTCTGTATCCATGGATTCCATATCCATAGACTTAACCAACTGCAAATCAAAAATTTTGGGGAAAAACATGATGCTGTTGCTGCTGTGAACTGTATGTAGTTTGGCATATGACAGTAGTGTCTGTACTGAACAGGCACTGTCTCTTGTTCCTGGCATTATTCCCCTAAACAATACAGGATGACAACTATTGACATAGCTTTTGCATTTCACTAGGTATTTATTATAAGTAATCTAGAGATGATTTAAAGCCTATGAGGGAATGTGCATAAGTTATATGCAAATACCACACCATTTTATATGAGGAACTTAAGCATCCACAGATTTTGGTACCTGCAGGGTGGGGGGTGGTCATCCTAGAACCAATCCCCCTCAGATATCAAGGGAAAATCACAATGAAGGTCAATTTGGAACACTGAAATTTAAAGTTAGAGCCATGAAAGTAGAGATAATGGATGACATTTGGAGACATATTAATCATGCCATATATTATTTGATTGACACATGTATGTGCTTTCTTATATTAACAAGGTGCTTTGGTGTTTTTGATATGATCACGCAAGGTTTTTGAGTAGAGGCTTCATGAAATCTCATATCAACAACTGATCTTTTCCTGCTAGTATTCTCATAAAATACTAGTATATTTTCATTCCATAGTTTCTATTCATTTTTTTTTTTGGTTTAAAAGCTCAAAAGATCCAATGAAAAGATACAACTGGCTTTAGGCAAGTCATCTATCATGGTGACAATTTTTCCTGTTTAAACTAAGATGTACTAAAATGTATCATAATTTAGAAATATGAAGGGTTTTGTTCAAGCTTTCCAGCTAGCTTCAGGCTGACTTATATTTAGGGCATTTGAAGTGATTGAAAATTTAAATTGTAGGAAACTTAAATTTTAAAAGTTTTAATGAAGTTTTTAAATACTAACTGCAGTGCTTGCTTGCCTTTTGATCAATTTTGAGTAATATTTTTAATGCTTAACAGGAGAATATCCTGAGACTGAAGTAATAATAGGTGAAGATTCATTTTCTTTATCATACTTCTCAGGAGCTACATTTTGTTATTAAATTTTCTCCCAGATAATAGTTTAAGATTCATAACACTTTAATTCAAGCAATTGAGTGGCCTCAAAATAATTATTAAGAAAGAGCAAACGGTATTGAGAAGAGCAGTAAGAAGAAAGGCAGACAAATAACACTCACAAGCATATTCCTGTCTTTCAAAGGGGGATACAGCAGCGACGCGGACATGGAGGCCCATGGAGCTGGATCAGACTGTCCTGCCATGCTCTGGTGTGTGTTGACCTCACACCTGTAAGAATGGGTACCATCAACAAATCAACAAATGGCAAGTGCTGGTGAGGCTGTAGAGAAAAGGAAACCCTCGTGCACTGTTGGTAGGAATGCAGACTGCTGCAGCCACTGTGGAAAACATTATGGAGTTTCCTCAAAAAATTTAAAATGGGACTGACTTATGATCCAGCAATACCACTTGTGGGACTATATTCAAAGAATTCTGAAGCACTAATTCAAAAGAATATGTGCATCCCTATTTCATTGCCATAGCTAATATTTGGAAGCAGCCCACATGTCCATTGGTAGATGAGTGAATAAAAAGCTGTGGTACGTTTATACAATAGTATACTATTGTATTTGGCCATACAAAATAAGGAAATCATACCTTTTGCAACAGCATGGATTGACCTAGGGGGTATTACGCTAAGTAAAATAAATCCATCTGAGAAAGACAAATACCATATGATTTCACTTATATGTGGAATCTTATGAACAAAATAAACAAACAAAATAGAAACTGATTCATAGATACAGAGAACAGACTGACAGCTATCAGAGGAGAGGGCTATCGGGGGGCTAAGTGAGAAAGGTGAAAGAATTAAGCAAAAACAACTCATAGACACAGACACAACAGTACTCTGATTACCAGAGGGAAAGGGAGGGGGGGGAGTAGAAGAGGGTCATGGAGGGATAAATCATAATGGCAGGAGACTTGACTTGGGGTGGTGAACACACAACACAATATACAGATGATGTATTATAGAACTGTACACTTGAAATCTATATAATTTTATTAACCAATGTCACCCCAATAAATTTAATTATTTAAAAAAAAAACAGGAAAAAAATAAAGATAGTAGACTTTCCCCCTAAATCTTGTTATTAAATTAACAGACTTCACCACTTAACATGAAATGTCCCCTGGATAAGGATGGGTTCTCCCAAATGTGGTTTACCTTCTTTGTTTCTTTATCTGTAAACTAACTATACTGTTTCTCTTGATTTTTTTCTCCTAGAGTTCCTTGCCTACAGGTAACATTTTCTCCTTCACTAAAGCAACAAAACAATCATGATGTTCTTTATCCTTGGCAGAAGGAAATCAAATCAAGGGCCTTTGGTTCCTACCATAACCTAGAATTTCATGCTTCACATTTCAAAGGAAAAGCAAACACCTTTTCTCCATTCCTGAAAATCTTACTTGGGCAACTCCAGTAATAAGATAATCACCACATGGGTGCTTTCAGCAAATAGCTAAAAGATGGAAAATTGGAGTAGTGTTTTCACTAATTTTTGAGAGTTAAAAGGTAAGAGGTCCCAGCTGTGCATGGGCAGGACTTAGAAAATAGTTTTAAGACTTATGGGAGGATGAGGCTTACCAACACACTCCAACTGCAAAGAGATTTAATGTCAGCTGGACTTGAAAGCCGTCGGCCTCCTCGCCTGCACACTCACATGCAGCTGTAGTCAGTTCCCTTTACACTGTTCCTCCTCGATGTCTCCAGTGCCAGTTCTCTCCTTCCCATTTCCAGTTTAGACCTCTACATGTCCAAGGTCAGGCCCTTCCTGTTTCGCTCTTCTCCCCACCAAATTGACCAAGCAATCTATTGCTTCATTATAGTTAAACACAATCTTGGATTTGTTTGCTAAACAATAAAAATACAGTTAGTTGATCTTTAGGTACCAGATAAACTGCCATTTGTAAAAAGTAATTTGAACAAATGCTTATGAAATGTTTACTCAATGCAAAACTGCTTTGTGTCAGGCTGTCGGAGAATCAAAGAATAAAGAAAGGCCCTGCCCTCAAGCTTGGGGTGTGTGTTCATTCTTCTAACAAATATGTGCTCAGCACCTACTGTGTGCCAGGCACTGTTCCAAGCTCTGGTCATGCACAAGAAATAGAGAGGATGAAACCCCTACCCTCTGGGAGCTCACACTCTCCTGCAGGAACACAGACAACCATAAAGCAAATACACTGAACGCCACAGGGATGAACTCTGTGGAGAAAAAGCTGTGGAAGGGGAAGATAAAGTTCGGGGAGAATGGCTTTAATATTTTACACAGAGGATTTAGGAAGGCACCTCTGATAAGGGGTATTTGAGAAGATGGGCAGAGACCTAAGGATGTAAGGGAGAGGCTCTACGGGATGAACTGGGGAAGAGAATTCCATCCGGGCTGCAGAGGGGATGGCCGGGAGGAAGCCTTTGGGAGGAGAGTGCGCTCTGCAAGGTCAGGGCCCGGCAAGGAGACCGGTGGGCTGGAGCAGGGGCCCTGGGCCAGCGTGAGGGGGCTGACCCCAGCTCTCTCACCTTCATTCTGTGGTGTGGAATAATAGCCACACGTACTGAGCATCTAAGTGGCACGGATAAACACCTCTGTGAGGAGTTTTTATCTATTTACTTTACATCTCTCCAAGGTAAGTGGTGTTATCCTTATTCTACAGATAAAAAAGCTTGAGGCTCTGGGAAATAAATGACTTGTTCAGGGTCACACAGTGTGTGGTAGAATTCTACAATCCCACCTATATGCAGGTTTTTTCAATAAGTATAATACAGTACTATAGTACTACAGTAGTACTACAGTACTACATTTATAGTATAATACTATAAATGTATTTTCTCTTATAATTTTCTTAATACCATTTTTTCTCTAGCTTACTTTTGCAAGACTACAGTATATAATACATATAACATAAAAATATGCATTAATCGACTTTATGTTATTGGTAAGGTTTCTGATCAGCAGTAGGCCGTCAGTAGTTAAGTGTCTGAGGAGTCAAAAGTTATATGTGATTTTTGGCTGTATAGGGTAGGGAGTGGGGTGTTAGTGCTCCTAACCCCCAAATTGTTAAAGGGTCAACGCTATATAAAAATTATCCTGCCATGCTTCACCACTCACATACCACACACTATATTCCCGTCCTCCACCCCCTCACTCAGGCAGTAGATGCCTCTTTGTTTTACTTGGCTTCTTTGGAGCATACAGCACAGCATCTTCTGACTTCCCTTCAATTAAATAATTTCCCTTGCTACTGACAAGCCTTCCTCACTGCCTGTTTATGAAATAGAGGCTTCATTTCGCTCATCATGGTACCATTCCCTACAACCTGGATTGAAATTCTCATCACCTTTTTAACAAATATTTATTTATACAAAGTGTACTAGCTGCAAAACCTTATTCAATTGACTCCCATGGAAGACACAGCCAACCAGGTGCTTTTCACACAAGGGAGGATCTGTTAAATGCTTGAGTATTACTCAAGAAGGAAAGACCATTTGGGGAATTGTCTCCAGCCTGTTCATATTAGTACAGAGTAGCCTGTCAGTAGCTCGTAAATGCTTTAGGTAAATTGGCTACAGGGATGAAATCCAGAGCAGTTGTTTTAATGAAAAGAAAAGTTTAAGAAATATGATGGCAAAATTCTGAGTTTCTGGGATCACAGAAAGAGAGGCATTGGGAGAAAGTACCAGATAATGGATTGTGTAAAAAAGCATAGAGGAGTGGCTAAGAGATGCCTGCCAAATAAATTGGGAAGGGAGGTACTTAGGAGGGAGAGTAAAGGCTCTTCCTATAAATCCGTACTTCTCATTTTGACCAGCATTAACTCTGGTACTAAGGAGGACTTTTAAGAGGAGAGAGCTGTTATCAATGATTAATACTTACAGAGTGTATTGATTACCCAGCAAGCATCATAGACAGATGTACACACTACCCCCACAGAAGTTCTAAGTCAAATGTGTAGGGTAAAACCAAGGAATCTGTGCTTTTAATAAGCACCCCAAGCTACTCCAAAGCAGGTGGTCCAAGGGCCATTCTTTGGGAAACACTGGCAGAGATTTCACAGACAAAGCATGGCTAAGATGCCAGAATCTCCTACTTAATGTGCAGCCTATCCTGTCCAGAAATCTGGTATCTGAGTAGGAGGAAAATATCTGGATGGCTTTATGCACAGATTGCTCATTATTGTGGCCACTGGAGGTCCAATTTAAAAAAGAGAAAAGAATCTATAGTTTTGACACATTCCAGTCTTGAGGCCCCACATCTGTTCCATTTTGTACTACATGTTTTCAGCTCAACAGGATGTAGTTTTTCTTTCATATATTTAAGTTGCTTAAAGTCCAGTAGCACACACAGTTTTCAATAGCAAATGCTCTACAGCTATCTTAGTGATAATTCATAAAACTTCCCACAAAAGCTGAACATGCAAGTACAAACCAATCCTTTAGCTTTTTAACTTTCAAACTATAACCAAGAACACAATTGAGTCTCTGTACAGTAATTTTCTCATGAAAAATGACCAGTAAATGCTTCCCATAGATAACTTATTTTAGTGTTATTGATTTTTTTTCCTCCTAAAAAGCTGTATTGAAACAACAGCCATTAAGGCTTACAGAGCTTTGCAACATCTGGTTATGATTGCAGACAATTGCTCTATTCCTTATTCTAGAGGCTGCCTATAATTCCACAGAGAACACCTTCATTAGCCGCCTACTATTCCTCTTTAGATGGCACCTGGGGCAGGCAGGCAAGAGAGATAAAGAAATATCTGAAGGCAAAGCGATGGTTCTTGTCCATAAATTACTTATGTCATTTACCCACAGAGTCTGCTCCCTGGTGTTGTGTTAGAAGAACATTTTGCTTTTGTATTCATTACTTGGGAGAGTGGCACCCAATGTATTTAGTGAATTAAATATTCATTTTTAAATTAGAAGCATACTAACACATAGCCTTCCACTTAAACTATTTTGTACTAGTAAAGTTCATCAATAGTTATTAGTCAACTGTGTTAGCAGAAACAGAAACAGAAGCAGAAACTGAGTAGCCAATTAAAGCTGAAGAATTTTATCAAAAAGATTGGTGTAACTTGGGAAACTCCTCAGAAGACTAGAGCACAATGCCTGGAAAATGAGTAGGGAGATGGAAATGCCAGGTAGGTGCTAAGACCATGGGAATTGTTGGGTGAAATCACTTTTTTCTCTGCTGCTGGACAGGAATGAACTTGACTGCTGCTACCCACCTGGGAAATGGGTGTGGTTGTTGCACAAAGGAATACAGCCCACTGTCTCTGATGTTGGCGTCACACCTTTAAATTTGGAATAACAGGAGGATCTGGATATTGTTGGCAAAGCCCAGATCTCATTCATGGGAGACATTTGAATCTGAATTAACTGGGCTTTCTGGAGGTTTGGTAGGATTCATGCCCTGCCTCCCACCAGCAGAATGGACCTAGAGGGTATTATACCAAATGAAATAAGTCAGACAGATAAAGACAAATACCATATCATTTCACTTATATGTAGAATCTAAAGAACAAAATAAATGAACAAACAAAATTGAAACAGACTCATAGATACAGAGAAAAGACTGATGATTGCCAGAGGAGAGGAGGTTTGGGAGGCTGGGTGAAAAAGGTGACTTAAGAAATAAAGATTGGTGGTTGTAAAATATTCTCAGGGATGGAAACTATAGCTTAGGGAAAATAGTCAATAATTTTGTAACAATGGTACATGGTGCTAGAGGGTGTTTGAAATATTGGGAGGATCATTTTGTAAATTATATGGTTGTATAACCACTATCTTAAACACCTGAAATTAATACAAATAATATTGAATATAAACTGTAGTTGAAAAATAAAATTTAAGAAAACATAGGAAGGGAATTCGGATGCTGGGCCGTCAAAACATCCTTGCGTCCACTACACTTCATGGTAACATCCAACAAGAAGTTTGAATTGTTTCCTTCAATCCTTTTGACTCCAAATAACTAATTTTTGACATGGGCTATACCACATCTAAAAGAGGAAAATTAATTACCAAGTCCATATCACAATATTAGTAACTTTTTAAGGAGAATCAACTAGTACAGATTATTTGGAGAATCAATATTTATGCCTACAAAAATTTATATTATCCTAAGAGTTCTACAAGAAAAAAATTTGCTTTCTATTTTTACTGTGTCAATATGAGATAATGGATGCTACCTCAACTTACAGTGCTAATAATTTCACAATATATGTAAGTCAAACCATTATGCTGTATACCTTAAACTTATACAGTAATGTGTGCCAATAATATCTCAGTAAAAGTTGGGAAGATGAAAAAAGTTTAGAAACATACAAATATGTCATTTGTAACATGTAGCAGCTGAATAACATTAAATAAATATGAAGTTTTCCATCATTCTTTCATTCCATCAGTCAATAAACAGGTACCATATTTTTCAGACTATAAGACACACTCTCCCCACTCCAAATTTGAGAGGAATAATGGTTGTTAATGCTGTTGTTCAGTTCTGTTTGCATTTACATTGGTGAAATATTATGTTATTTATGTCATTAAATATTTTACCATATTTTTTGCTTCAAAAATTTTTTCCCCTATTTTCCTCCTTTAAAACCTAGATGCGTCTTATGGTCCAAAAATACTGTAGTTAGTGTTTTCTACAGACCAGGTGCCTTGTTAGGTACTGGGAAGTCACAGGTGAATTTAACTCTGTGTCTTGTCTTCCATCAATTTATATTATAGTAGAATAAGATATATGTGCAAACAGAAAATTCAATAGTATAGCTTGGGTGCTCCATGAAATTAGGCACACAGCACAATGGAGGCACAGACTTGTGAGGGGACAAATTTACTTAAGCAGAAAAAAACTAAAAATAAAATAAAAGTAGATGAACTGTCTTAGTAAATGAAGATGTATTCTCTTGAGAAAGAAGAATGGATTTCCTGCATGAGGAAAGTCATCGAAGTAGTTACTTGTGATTTGGAAATGGGTGATGTGTATACATCATTGGGGCCTAAGGTGAGAGTAAGGAGAGGTGGAAGCACGAAATAAGACTACAGAAGCAAACAGAGTCAAAATTTGGAGAGCCTGACCCAAGTAGGGAATTTTAGTTGGAGGCAAGATGGAGGCATAGATGAAAACACTGTGCCTCCTCGCACAACCAAAATTAAAGACAACAAGTATTTACAAACAATAACACAACCAAAACAGACACTTGAACTACGGAAGTCCGACAACCATTCAACCAGCCTGGTGAGAGGGGCGGAGTCAGTGGCTGGTGGAGAGGGAATGCAGCAGGAAAAGGCAGTGGCTGGCAGATCGGGAGTGCAGGCGGTGCCGGCACCTGGCTCGCAGACCCCAGACGCTGGGAGGAAACGAGCAGGGCAGTTGGCCATTGGCGGTCACACATTTGAGCACAGATAAACTAGTCAAGAACTTACAGTGAGACAGACCATGCAGCCCAGGGCCCCAGCGACAGGAAATAAAGCCTAAAAACACCGATTGAAAAGGTGCCGGGAGAGACTCCCAGCCTCACAGGAGAAGATGTTGGGGAGACCCGCAAGGTCCCAGAGTGGGCATAAGCCCTCCCACCTGGGAACCAGCACCAGGCGGGCCTAGTTTGCTTGTGGAAAGCAGCAGAGGAGACGCAAATCCGAGAAACCGTGGAACAGGCGCCATTGTTCCCTCTCTGACTCTGCCCCCACAGACAGCTTCACAACCCAGCAACTAGGTTGCCCCACCCTGGTAAACACCTAAGGCTCCACCATCCATACATAACAGGCACCACCTGACCAAAATGATTCAAACAGAACAGCTTAAAGCCCCAGAGCCAATACTTTTAAGCGACC